>JAYECN010433568.1:0-22517 GCA_035222435.1 Microcambeva ribeirae | reverse complement strand
GCGGGCAGGGCGGCCCCTGAGCGAGGACACCCCAAACCGCCCCCGTCCTCGCAGGAAGGAACCCAACGCCCCCAGCAGCCCTCGCCTCAGCCCGAGGGGGCCCACGCTGCAGGCGGGACCCGCGAGCGGCAGAGCCGGCGGCCCCGCGGTGCCCGCCCGGCCCCTCCGCCTTCCCCACGCGTATTTCGGCAGCGCTCGCTTCCCCTCTGCGGCGCGCAAGCTGAAGTTTGGCAGGCACGGGCCACGTGCTCCAAGCAGGAGTGTCCCGACGGCCTCCTCCGGCACCGCAGCGTCGGGGCTGCAGCTGCACGCGCTGCTTCCCTGTTCTTTTATTGGCTTTGAGTGACCAAATTACTGATTTTTTTTTTCTGCCCAAAAGAGGACGGGTATGTCTTGCGAACTGCACTGCTCAAAACACAGTGATCTTGGCTTCCCCCATTCCCCTACGGCTCTACAATTCCCTAGAGAATAATCTTAAATTTGGTTCCTTAAAAAAAAAAAAAAAAAAAAAAAAGGTCATGAGGCCTCAGGGAGTCGGGGCGGATTGGGAGTTTAGGAAGGTTATTAACATAACTTTGGATGCTGTTGCACTTTGGAGCCACCATTAACAGCAAACACTTCATGACTAACGCATTGACACTAACACCGAGTGGTCCGTATGGCTACCGACCTGTAATTTGTGCTAGTTGTAATTTATCTCCCTCTGCCAGAGCAAGAATCTGCTTTTCTCGGCAAAAAAGGCGACACTGAGCAAAATGCTCGGCCGCAGAAACCAGCATCACCCGCGGCCCGCGAGCTGCTCGCCCAGTGCTCCAAGCTCGTGCGCCTGAACAGCTACAGCCAAATCAAGACAAACGGAGGGGGAACGCTAGAAAAGCCAACACCAGCAGCACTAAGAGTAACAAGGTGGTTTCACTCGGCCCTTCCCAGAAGCAACAGCATTTCCCTCGAGTCATAGCTAGGTGTGGTCACTGTCATCGCCACGTCAAAACCTTACTGAGCTCTGAAGATTCGCTCGAATTCCGGGTGCCCTGTTGTCTCCGGAGGAGAGATCTTGTACTTCCTCCTGGCGTAGATCACCTGCAGCGCAAAATAGGCTAAAAAACAAACAAATGCAGAGGTAAAAGGTAACAGTCCAGCAGCACCGGATCCAGATGTTATCAAGTCAGGAACCACGCTCGCGGTTAGAGGAGGACAGCTGATACCCTCTAGGTTCACAGCCCAGCTCCATGAAAAAGGTCACGCTTCACCTGGAATAAATGGGATAAAGGTGCTCGTCGTTTCACGCTTGTATTTGAAGTTCAGGTTTGGTTATCCAGGCAAGGGACGTGGTGGCAGCAGGGCCACTTTGCATCACGATCTTGCACCGCCGTCAGCAACGAGCCCACGGGGGGTTCGAAGCAGATGGGGCTGCCTGGTGCCCAGGGCCCTGCACTAATGGCCGCAGCACCCCGGAAACCATCAGCGAGCCCTCACCCGCCACGGAATTATTATCGTTTCAGTCTCGCTGAACCAACAGCATTAGGACCCCCGCAAGCAGGCACTGGGAAGGAGGCAGCACTTTGCAGGATGCCCCACAGGTATCAGTCACACTGTGAAGCCCTGGGGCATTCTTAAGCCAATTACAAGTGTTGCTAGTCACAGCATTACATGGAAATTGGGAAGGGGGGAGGATTTCTTCTCCCCTCCGTCGCCGCAGGCAGCCCCAAGGCTCGAGGCCACTGCCAGCGACAGCTGTGAGTGCGGCCCAGGCATGGACACTGGTCCAGCACCCGCCACATCGCTCACACACAAGGGAAACAGGCATTTTGTCACGATGAAAATTCGTTAACACGAAGATTGTGAGGCCATTTGGTTGCCTGATGAAAGCCCTCCTTCCCCCAGCGGGCCTCTGCTGTACACTTCCACTGGAAACAGCGATTTTGGTGCACAAGCAAACACCTGAATCATCTCCAGCAAAGCCACTGCCCCAGTGGCCGGAGCAGCACGGGCTGAGCTCGGATGGGCCACATCCTCGTGGAGCCCAGGATTGCTCCGATTTCCCCAGGAGAGACGGGCAAGGAGCGGGGCTGCTGGGACACAGCTGCGTCCTCTAACCAAGAAGTTAAAAGCAGAACAGCGGGACAGCTGAAGGAAAGCAGAGACAGATGTTGCAAGATTAAAGACCAGGCAGATCCATGTACGCCTACAGAAGAGCATTAGAGCATATGTAGAGGAAGAAGGGAATTAGAAATGTAAATAAACCAATGTTACGTGACCTGAGTAGTGTAAAATATATTCTACATTTAAATATACACAGAAAATAATTGAAGAAAGTAGACATGAGTGTGCTCGTGCCTTACACGCTGCACGGATGAGCCCAGTTCTGAACGCGAGGTGGTGGCAAGAAGCGAGGAGGGAACAGACACCCCGGTTATTCCTTGCCGAGGTGCTTGAGGGTGCCATCCTGCCCGCGCGAGGTGCCAGGCGGGCAGGTCTGTAGCCCTGCACAAGCTGCCGGGCTGCACAGCCAGCGCTGCTCGAGAAGGCTCCTCGCGGGCAGCGCCTCGCCCGGCCTCCTCCCCTTCCCAGCAGACACGTGCAGCTCCTCAGGGCACTTACCCTGTGTCTGCACAGCTCCAAAACACACAGCTGGAGCTCCTGCACGTGGATCCGTGCTTGGATGTAAAGCGGCACCGGACTCCATCCCGCCATAGGCTCCGCGGAGCCGCCTCAGGCCCCGTCGCTCCGTGAGCTCCACGCACGCGGTCCTGCCTTGCGCGCCCAGGGCAGAGCTCCGGGCAGGGGCTGCCCCGAGCTCGGGGCCGGAGCACGCGCAGGGCGGCCGGAGCGCCGCGGGGAAAGGGCTCATCCCGCCCAGGCCGGGCACCGGCTGCGGCGCTGGGGCCCAGCAGTTCTCAGGAGGAGGTGCCAACCCTGCCCTTGCAGGGATCTTCCGAGCAGGGGCGGCTTTCCAGAGAAAGAGGGTTCGGTCTATTCAGCCGAACCTTTAAAACGAACCTCCTGTGATTCACATCGGGAGGTGAAGCTGCTGGGCCGAGTCCCACGCGGCTCAGACGCACCGGGCGCTCCCCGCAGACCCCCCCGTGCTGGGGATGGTAGCAGGACTCTCTGCTTCGCTGCCTATGAAGTTGCCAGCCGGAATTACCGCTGGCATCTGGCGCACTCGAGTGAACCTGACCGACCAGCTTTGCGGGCGCTGACAGACAGCGACGTTGCATAAGCCTTATTTCCTTTGAAACCATACCAAAAAGGGGAAAGAAAAGAAGCATTTCTGGCTGCCACATTCTTGCAAGCATCCAATGCAGGGCAGCAACATGGATTTCCACAGCACTGGGCTCAGCGCCTTGCTAAACTGGACATAATTAGCTTAAAAAAGGGAGAAATTCATTAAGGGAACAGGGAAAGCCTGTGGACTCCCAGAGCAGGGTATTCTGTGATTGCTCCGGTGCTTCCCAAGTACAGACCACAAGATCAGGATACTCTGTCCAATCAAGCCTAGGTCGAGGATACGGCGTTTGCTCTCACGCTTTACACCCGACTGTGGTTTGCAGAGCATGAAAGTACAAAACGCCCAGGGCTGTAAACATTAGAAGACACTAAATTCTTGTAAAACAAGCATATATATGGAACCGAGACAGTCACAATTCAGGGACTGCCGCTGAGGGATTTCTCAGTGGAAGGGATCTAGAAACGTTTCTATGACTTTCAGTTTTAAACTGCTTCATTGCTTTGTGCCTTCTCTTCTGTTTGCATATTTTCTTTTTGTTTGCATACAACACTCCATTCCCACTTAGTTTAGCAATAAAGAAAAGATTTGTAAGAAAAATCATCTTCCATTTGCAGGTATGGGTATTTCTCTGTAAATTGTTTGAGGGGAAATAACTGATAATTCCGAAGTCTCCTACACTTTTAAAACACATTTGTGTTTTTAAGGAGGTTTAACATTGAGCTATTTGTCACTTAATGGCTGAGAATACATGAGACTGCTCAGCGAATCCCATCCAAACATTGCTGAGCAGAGAGGTTCAAGAGCCCTAAGGCAAACAACCTCAGTAATAAAAAGAAAAAAGAAAAAAAAGTAAATGTTCCTGATCAAACCTTCCCTTAGAGAGAGGAGAATATTTTTTAATTTGTTAACTTCCGCTGTTGTTTTAATTCTTACATTCTAAATATGCTTATGTCTTGCCGGAGATCACTCTTCAGCAAGAGATCTCACAAAAAGGATAAACTTCTCATGGGGAATTGTCCAAAGGCCACAGAGGTGTGAAGTTGAAGCCAACAGTGAAGTTAAAGCTCCCTAGGTGACGTATGTCTGGGAGGGGCTGGTAAATTGTTCAGCACCTGAACTCCGTGGTTTCCACTTTGCTGAGCTCTGACAGGGGAGTTCGCAGCCTCTTTCAGAGGGGGCACTTCTGCAGAACGGAAGTCAGAGCAATTTTGTAACTAGGGTCAAAATAACTTTTCATCTCCTAAATGTGGTAACACAGCACTAAGCTTCCTAGATCCACATCAGCAAATCAAATTCCCAACATAACATCACTTTAGGAGCAGTTCTCTAGCAGAGCCAGTGTTGGCATGAACTAAAGCGACGTGCAGAACAGGTGCATTTCACCTCTCCCTGCTCATATGCAGAATATTCAAAAAAAAAAAAAAAAGTTTTAAAACCATTTAGACCAGGAACACACAGCGTATTCCAGAGACCCCCGCGCTATCAAATCAAAACTCCAAAGTTCAACGCATCACTCCTGCCTCTCCCGTCACGGCCCCACAACACGTTCCTGGGGACGCACATACTGGGCTCAGACACCAGACACATCCTTTGGTTGCCCCCAGTGTGACCGAGGACGCACTGCAGACACGCGGAGAGGGTGGTCGTTTTGGAGAGGGGCAGCTTCTCCACCAGGCTCTCTGGAGGAGACCTCCTCACCAGCAGGGAGGGGAGAAGTCTGGATTTGTGCAGCACACCAAGAGCGACCATCACATGTGCCCTTCCTACGGGCAGAGCGGCTGCAGCAGCTTTCTGAGCTCTAGGCATGAATTTTCATGAATTTGCACTCTTACATCCATAACAGAAAAGAAAGGTTTGACACTACATCATATTATCATGAGCTCATTTAAAAATATATTCTAAAACTGATTAACACGCTCAGTTATCAACGCTCAAGAAATTGGTTTTATTCTTTATGAACAAGTTTGGGAATATTAGTAAAACCTCTTTTCGTTACACAAAGACTTATGCCACAGTTAGTAGAAAATAACCAAACTTAAATAGGCATCAGCCTAAGACTCTTATCTCTAATTTCATTATCCCATGAGCGACACCAGCTATCGCCTCTCACTTAATAATCTTCCTTGCTTAAACAGCTCAAACACTTGTAGTTGGTTGTAGTCTGCCACTCTCATTTTAATCATTACTGCTTAAATTAAGGCATTTTGGTTTGCAATACTGATTAAAGTCTACTTGTTTCAACCTTTTGTGCATCTCCGATGGTACAAAAATATGTTCCAAGTGGAAAGCTGGGCACGAGCTAAGAACCCTGCAAGAAAGAGTTAAAGCTTTGCAGCTCTGTTAGGCAATGCTAGAGCTATCACATCAGCCCAGTTTGATGCATCAGCTTCCAAATTACTCTGGGCTGTCAGCACCTCTATTTGTCACGTGCTCAGCACAACTAAGCTACATGAATTAAACAAACACTGGCCACAGAGAAATACTTGCCTACTTCAAGCTCTTTTCCATATGCATTCTTGTCACCAATTATTCATGTCCACACATGTGTTTGTGCACTGACTTTTCATCAGCACAGCCAACTGCAAGAGAACGTCCTCGCTCAGCTTGACTTCATTTTGGCTACCTGCAGCAACTTTCAATCTTATAAACTACCTGCTAAAATTCAATCATAGAAAATATTTCACCTTAAAAGCCTTCAACTATTGGAATTGTTCTAAGTTTCCAAGTAAAACTTAACTTTCACTTCCTTGTGGGGTACAGGCTTTGAGGCTTGCAAATCATTTTAGCCCCTATTAAACAGTGAATTTCCTCATGTGTAACACAGCCATAGGGAAGAGCCAAATAATTTGCATTATTTTACCGTGCCAGACAAAGGCGTTTTTCATTCTCAGAGACTATGAGCACAATATAGGAACCAAGCACAGCAAAGTTCAGAACAATGAGCTTAACGCTATGTAGGGTATATAAAGGACATTTACCTTGCTCCAGCACTCCCAGGACAGTGACGGTGGCGAGCAGGTCTATCTGATTTCTCATGTTGCTCACTATTGAGTGGACCAAAAAACCAGTCAAGTGCAAGCAGTGTATGCGAGCTCTCCAATTCCCTCTCCCACCCTCCCACTAAAGCATGCTGTGTAGCACAGCCTCCTTATTGCTCTGCAGCAGCACGTGTTTCCTCCACAGCGTTAACTCTCCCCATGCCACAGAACAAATTTCCACAGCAGGGCCAGGCTCCTCAAACATTCAGTTACAGCCAGGTAGCTCTTGCTGAACTTTGTAACAGCAGTTGCTTTGGGTGCTCAACAAAACTGCAATTTTATTTACAGATTTTTCTACCATGTCAGAATGATTTACGCAATTCAAAAATGGAGATTTTTCCAACCCTTCTACTACCAGTTTTAATCAGTTCTAAAGCATGTAAGTTATATGTGAGATTGTAAAAGAAAAACTTAACAAGCATTTAGAAATTAATGACTTGGCCTACTCCTCTTCATCTGAGTACTATGTTGACCTTATGAAAGATGTTCTATACTTTAATTACAATACTTGTTAAGCCCCTTAACTGGCTGCTTCTGTAAATTCACCAGATAGAGTACAGTCCTTGTTCAGTGCTCAGTCACTTCTTGCAGTTTTCCGGGGTTTTCAAATTCTTCAGGAGAAACATTTTCCCAGCTAAAAGGCAGAACACAAATTCCGAGGTCTGGATGGGTAGCATGCAAAGGATGTGGAAACAAGCTGACCTTCAGAAATGTTCAACTGACAGCAGACTAAATTATATTGTAAAATGTACAGCTTGAAAAGTGGAAATACCATAGCCCTCTGTATCTTTCCTCCCTAGTCCACAAAGAAGAGATGTCTATCAGTTAAAACATTAGCAAACTTGCTCCAAAACATGGTATATAAATAAAAGACTATTCTGACTTCAAAGTTTTGGACCCTAAAAAGAGGAAAAGGGTATTACTCATTACCAACCTAAGTTTCTCAACCTAGCTTTCTGTTTGATTCTCCATGTACAGACACAGTCATCTCAGTACAGAATTTGTACACGATACCAGCAAGAGACCGCAGTCGAGATGCTAGATACTTCTATTCTAGATCTTCATTTCCCAAAAACCCCACTGTGACTCCTCATCAAGTTAAAATCATTCCAGATTTTTTCCAGTTAATTCAAACACACACACTGTACATATTTGTAAAGCAGCAGGGTAAAAAAAATAAGTCTCTCCATATCTTGACAGAATACTTATGCAATGCAGCTTCTTCCCTCCAGTCTGCTAGCAGACCCAAACTGGAGGTTAATTTTATATTTCTATTTAACAAAATCCATTGGTGACCAAAGACTTTCATAGGTCTCTAATACATAAAAGTCGCAGGGGAAATGTCATAAAATCTACTTCTGCTTACACCATCTCAACAACCAGTTCAGGCTTAGAGATCACTTACACTACGGATTTGTGTAACAGCCTCAGGAGAGTCAGTGCATCGAGAGGGAGGAAGAACAAATGAAGTGTGTGAGGGGGTAGTTTCAGAGCAGGGGTTGATCCCAAGCTGCCACTGACTCCTTAATATCCTTAGAAAAACCTGCACGTGCAAATGTTCTTCAACCTGATGACACGTTAGGAAGTTTCCATTTTACCCACCTCAATAAAACACCTTTAATAGCACAATAAAGCAAAAATTAAAAGTAACAATGTAACAGTTCCCATAGGCTACAAATGTCCCCCTGCTATTATAACCCATTATTACCTTTGATTCTTTCTAACCTTTTGAAGTTGCACTCCCCCTCCTCCTCCAGACACAGCTCAGAAGATGGAGAAGGAAATGTACCCCAGCAACTCAGGGTGCACTTTGTGGAAAGAGTTCGCAATCTCCAAGCTGGGGCATTAAACACCACAGCAACACACAAACACACTGCAGTCTGCGCCTTGGGGAAGGATCTTCCAAGTGTTTGCAGTTGATTAAAATTCTTACCACACAGAAGGATGGCTGAAGTTGCTCTAACATGTAGGATGAACACAGCCTTGGCAAGAAACACCTCAGCTACACTTTGCAATTTTTTTCTTTATCACTATTGCTGTATCTGTGGTTGGAGAGAGATATTTGAGATGCCGGTTTAGAACTTCAGAAGTCTAGATACAATCAGTTAAAAGCAACACTCGACAAACAGGAAATGCTACATGAAAAGAATTTTTAGGTCTGCATCGAGCAACATGATTCAAACTGTTTGAAATGTTCAAGTCATTGCAGTAAGTCATCAAGTAATAAATGGATGACTACCTGATAATAACAAGCACGTATTAACATCCAAACTTACAGCAGTGAAAACTAAAGTCCCTTGGACAAGGATGGGGCCAAAGGGTTTTGCTTTACTTCTATTCTCATCAAGACACACAAGCTCTATCTTAACAGAGGCCCAAAGATCTAACAAAGTCTGAAGAATATTTTGGAATATTTTTTTTCTCCCACATCACCTTCGGTCCATCAACCCGATACAGTGATTTAGTGACCTTTACATTTCGGCTTCAGGCCGAATGCCTCAGGTAACTTGCTGCCATGTACTTTACTCTTGTTTAGAAACAAACTGACATTTGTAGTGTGTCTGACTTCTCACTTCTTTTTTCTGTGGTCTGCTTACTTCAAGCTAACATCATCTTTGTCTTTTTGCAAATCTCATGGAAGCAAATTCAAATCTTTAAGCCTGGATATTTTGAAGGAACCCGAGCATTTCGGGGGGAACTACCAGTGATTTTGCACATGAGAGTTCTGAGAAACTGCTGATAACTTTTTCATTTTAAATTTAGAAAAAAAAGAGTAAAATATTACTTAATAACAAGTAATTACAAGTATTATCTGCAGATGTATTACCCAGCTTGATGACTTCAATTGCATTAAAAGATGACAGTCGAGAAGCAGCAGATATAGCTTAAAGTTAAGCCTTGTTTTTGAAATAAAATTGAAGTCTGCATTTTAATCCAGTATTATGCTGTTTAAACGGACTTTTTGAAATCACAGAAATTGGTAAGACATGGCAGAGAATTTGGGTACCTGGCTCACCAGAATTCTGTACTGAGATGAAGGAAACCATCTCACTGGGAACACGGATGCAGAACTCTTTGCTCAGTTCACACAAATGTATAAAGTCACACTGTATGTTTAATACACTAGCAAAATATTTATTTTATAATGATAAAACAGAAGTGAAGGATTTTTTTGGTGTGCACCAGTAATTGTAGTAAAAGAATAAGGGGATTAATGGACTCTTTATACATTTCAATGACAAAAAAAACATAAAGGTTAGCAAATTCAACTGTTCTCCATTTACAAGCATAAAACTTACCATAATACCCCCCCAAACACATATATAAAGAATTATAGTTTTAAAATCTATAAAAAGTAAAAAATATACAGTCAGAACATCTAACTCTTATTCAAATCTTTAATATAAAATTGTAAACATTTATTTACACAAAGGAAATGTGTATAACAAAATTTTGAGCACCCTTTTCAATTGAATTGTGGTTTTTGGAAGGCAGTGGATGTTGCACAGTGACACTCTCACCTTTCCTACCCAACCAAGGCCGCAGTTTATAAATAAAGCCATGGGCGGCTGGCTAGGTAAAGTTCAGGGGAGCTACATTTTATTGCTCTGAAGCCGCAGCAAATGGAAAGCCCAAGTGCATAAACAGACAGCGACATGGGAGAGGGCAGGAAGGCAAAGCCCAGCCCTATCCACGCACCTATGTACAACTAAGCCCTATTTTCATTTCTATTGAACTGTTTCAACATTGCTACAGTGATACCATATTTTTAATAGCCTGATCATATTATGTGGACAGGGACCAAGAACAGAAGTCAAGGCTGTTGTTTTTCTACCAGGTTAAATGCTGTTAGGAGCCTGTTCACATACAGAGACCAATGGGCATTGCAAGCCAGTTTGCCTACAATCGCACTCAACTCAGCTCGACAGGACCATGATCACTACAGACACGGCCTTGTCATCAGATCTAGATACCTTCCTGAACAAACCCTCGGGTCAAGCAGGGCAATATCCACCTTCACTTCCAGAAACAGGAGGAAAAAGTACATCTGCATTTCCTGGACATTTAGCTGGATTGCCTTTTTGGTAGTAATAATGCAAAGAGCAGATGTTCTTTCCTTCCAATTATGAAACCGCAACTGGATGGATTTTATTTTGACTTATTCAGAAATATAATCTGTGTGCAAAATCTACTGGAGAATGTAGCAGATCTCACCACAATCTGAACAGGGAAGAAAGAAAGTCTGAGTCCTGCTACCCTGTTATTTCTCTGAAGTGTTTGTAAGGGGGAGAAAAAAGTGACACTACAGGATGCCACCTGAAATCATGAGGTCCCAAGCACCCCCAAAAGGAAGGGAAGGCACACTGGTGCAAAGTTAACCCTTAAAAATAAAAATACAGCAAATATTCCTTCCCCTGCCATTGCTAGTTTATCTATACTCTTCTAGTGACACTTACCTTGGACCAGTTTTTGGTTTAACTTAATAGTAAACCAAACTCACTAGCTTTTTTTTTTTTTTTTTTTTTCCAGATTGCCTGTATAAGAAAAATCAGCATCATTATTTGCATATCAACTACTTATTCTAGAAAATATCAGAAGAGTGTCAATAACCAAAGTCACTAACACTTTTGTTTCCCATCCAAGGACAAGCTATAAGTTATCTTTCTGAAAGCTCTACGAGGGATTAAGTCTGCTTCAGTGAAGTTTTATCCGCTATTCAATGGTGGGAACCACTGATCAATGCACATTTTCACCAACAGTTCAACATGATACAATATCAAATCTGTTTAACAGAGCATAACTAATTCACACTAGGTAAGTGTGTAGGACAAACCATGTTCCATGCATATTTGGAAAGGGTTAAAATATTAGTGTTAAAAAACAGTTTTTTAAAAGTGCAAATTGTCTGATAAAGAAGCTGCAGATACAGTAAAATATTTTCCTTCTTCGAATTCAATGTTATCCTTCACCTTCCCTCTCCCATTCTCGAAAAAAAAAAATCCTCTCATTTCTCTGCAGTGCAGAAAACTCCTGAAGAAGCCAGTCTGTGTTGAAGGAAATTGCTTTTAAATCACAATGCTAGGTTTGTTTAGAAAATTTAAAGGAGTTTTTCAAAAAAACAAACAAACAAAAAAACCCACTGGATTTAGAAAGGGAAGAGGTATTTGTGCATTCAAAACAAAAGCTTTCCACTTTATTTTCATTTTAAAATAAACGTTAAGGCAAGGTGGCTTGTTGGTGGATAGGGGATTTTTTGGTAGAAAGTAAGGACTTTGGAACACTGACTGTTCCTGCTGTGTTTTCATCCTTTCTGGGACTGACCCCGACGTGTGAATGAGAGGGTCTCCTTGGGCCAAGCTGAAGAACCAGCATCTGCTACAAGGGATATTAAAGTACACCCACCTGTCAATAGAAAGATTATCAAACTCACAACCCTTTTTTTTTTTTTTTTTTTTAAAGGTATTTAAAGGGGGAGACTTCCATATTGGAGCAATCCTGACAACAAGTACTCCCAGGCTGCCTGTGCTATTATTGCTGATAAGGACTTTTCACCTCTCAGACAAATTCGTTTCTCCTCATTTTATCCTGAAGTGACAAAGTCTTGTGCTCATGTCATCACTGGTAACTTTTGGAAATTAACTGCTCTCAAAAGTTAGTTTTACTTTTTACAACAAAGAAACAACAAGATGAACTGTCATGAAGCAAAGTCTTCATTTAAATACAACTACCTTTGGAAATAAGTTATGAAGAAACAGGTGCAAAGTAAATGGCTTTACAATTCATGTTAAACCTACTATAGTTTAAAAGTTCTCCCATAAGAAATTCCCCCTTTAAACACAGCAAGGTATAAGCCAAGAACTGTGCCCCTCTAAAACAGAGTGCAAACTGCAGCTTAAAAGACTACAAATCTATTAAGAAGACTACCTAGGCTAACTGGCCAGGTTTTAATACTTTCTTTCATCTATCACCAGCATCTAGAAACATTTACCATGAAATATCACTTGCTTATTGGGAGTACAGGCACATGCTTCAGCGATGAAAAAAGAAACTGAAAACATCTTGTAAGCGTACTCAGTTGCATATAGCCTCTTCTCAAATAAAAAGTCAGAAGCCTGATGGAAAGTACTGTAATAGCATGTCAAGCTATGAATAATGATCACAAGTAATAGCTGCAGGAGACTAAGCCCTAACCACAATTTGTGCAACTATCTGCTTTCTTTCTGAACTATTTCTGTGGAAATTCATTTTTAAATAATTAAAAAATAATAATTTCAGAATACTGCAAGTGAGATTTCTGAAAGGCTGGCTAGGATGTACACAGTTCTGTCTGACCTGTTCAGCTGTGCAACAACCTAGAGACATCAAGACAAACCGCACAACTCCTGCGGACCTGCTTGGGTGAGCCACTACCACGCAGCAGCGTTCACTGAGAAGTAGCTCCAGTCCCTTTCCCAAACAGTTACCTCTAATACCAGCAAGTCTCCTCAATGCCACAGGTTTTTTGGTCCAAGTGTCATTTATATTCCATGAAATAATTAAAAAAAAATACCCCCCCAGCTCCATTTTAATGAGTTCCTAACAACTCATCCAAATCATTCATCCACTCCTCTGAAGTCCTGTTTTTGAGCAAAGAGTCTATCAGATCTGTGTCACCAGTTAAGTTCTGAAGTCCATTATTGCCCGACTGGCTGCTGTAGGCAAAAGGCAGCTCTTGGCTCGTTGTCCTCACAGGGTACCCTTGGCTACAGTGCAGGTTACCCCTGTTGGGCAGTTGCTGATTTGGATTCTGGTTGAAAGCAGTCAGATCTGGAACAGCCTGGTTCATGCCAGGCAAGACTTGCTGCGAGGGTACCTGCTGCTGTGCAGGGGGGTTTGTCCGCTGCTGTGCGCCCAAAGATGACGACAACATCTGCCCAGAGACAGCAGCATTCATGGAGGTCATGGGTCTGCTGGTGCTTAGGCTTACCTGAGGCATTCCTTGAGCAAACTGCTGGTTGGCCATCTTTAGATGAGTTTGTTGCATGTGGAAAGAGGAGCTGCCAGCAAATGGTCCTAAGCCACCGTTTCCTTGCGTCTGGCTGTTAATATTAGGGATACCTTGGTGTTGCCAAGATGGATTTTGAGCCCCCATAGCAGCTGGTACTCTTGCCATCTGCGGCTTGGATAAAGTTGGATTCAGTGCACCTTTATTGTGCTGCTGAGAAATACTTGAGTTTGCTAAGGTGTTCTGCCCGTAGGCGGCAGGAACTGCAGCACCCTGGCCCAAGCTGCCTTGTCTCTGCATGGGCGGCTGCCCGTTGGCACTCTGCGCCGCATGCTGCGGCACCAGCTGCGGCAGACCGGGCGCCAGGTTGTACAGTGCCCCGCGCTGCATGTTCTGCAGGCTGTTGTACTGTGTCACCGCCCGCTCCTGCGGGCTGGAGCCTGACTGCAGCGGAGGCACAGAGCTGTGCCCCGGTCCCATCTGGATCATGTTCTGCGTCTGAGGAAACATCCGTGGGCTACTCGAGTTGGACTGTCCTAAATTGCTTACCCCAGGCATGGCTGAAGATGACCCTGAAACACAGAAATGTTTTGTATATTAACCATTTTGGTTCAGCTAGAGCCAGGCGAGGCCCGTTGAACCTAGGCTCCAGCAAGGAAGTGCAGCTGCCTTTCAATAAACCAATTTCTGGAGCTGACAGACAGCAGGACAAAGTGTCAATTGCTGCCCCAGTTGGCAGCGGAGTTGATCTCAAACACAGATATGACAACATCCTAAAAAATTTGAATGTCACTTCTTGGAGTTATTCTGAAAAATTATTCAGCATAATTCTGAAAAAAGCAAAGTTTAAAAGTAGGACTCCACTGTTACTTCATGTACAGAAGTGCACACACACACACACACTTCAAAGTAGATACACAATACAACTGGCTCTTAAGAATATCTGACTGCACAATACTGTCAGTTATTCTGTGCACATATATTGCATCTCACCTCATACCACTGTGCTATTTCCAGTCCTACATTTGTCTAATTCCAGAAAGTTCTTCTGCTTTGTATAACTTTCAGCACTTTTTTTGTCAAGTACCTTTGACTCTTCCGTGATGAAACATTCACTATGATGATTTGCAAAGTCTGATAATCACACAGGATGATTTGCAAAAATAAATCATCTCAGCAAAGCAAAGAGACACCAAAAGACCTTTGCCCTGGTCAACCCTGAGTAAAAACGTTCTTGCTGCAGAGGAGAGCACCCGCGTACTAAAAGAAACCAATGAGGGGCAAGGGAAGGGCACAGAAAAGCCAGTGATATTCATTATGGCAACATGTATTTTAACAGACCTTCTCCTGAATTTTTGGAAAAAAAAAAAAATGCTACTTGTTTTTGTTTGAGGGATGCTACTTATCACAGTGATAACTGTGATAGCTTCTGGGTATCCTGTTAGGTAAGGAGAGTTTTGTTTTTTTGTTTTTTGTTTGTTTTTTTTTAAACTGCTCTCTAATTCTTCCACATTCATGATGCTATTTTAGCTTAACAGTAACATCTTTTATTTATCAGTATTAGGACACTAAATACATAGCAAATTTCTTCTACAAAACACCCACACAGGATACCAATATGTAAAGAACAGAATTAAGAGCCTGCATTCCCCTCTAAAGATAGCAGGAATAAAAGCATTAAGAGTTTGAATTTCATCCTGTTAAGTGAAGGCAATAATAAATAATGTGTCTTTTGTTAATGAGGGTCTGCAGCAAATACAAGTAGAAGTGATACTAGGTTTCAGAAAAAAATTCTAATATCACACAAATGCAAGAAAGCTAAGGAGAATTTACAGTCTGCAAACTGAAGGGGTGATACAAAAAGACTTTTAGAAAAAAAATAAGATACTTAAGAATTATACCCAGTTCCAAAGCAAAATTAAAGAATCAGCAATGTAAGTTGACCTAAACAAGGCACCAGGGACAAAGGAGGCTGTTTTCAATTGAATCACAGTATAGCTCAAAACATAATGGCATAATGACACAGCATGTAATTAATTAAAAGTTATCCAATTCGGGAACTTTGAAGACATCTTGCTTTTAAGCCCTTCTCTTTCTTTTGGCCACTAATTCAATTGCCACGTCTGCTTACCTGTGAACTGTCCAACCTGTTGCTGATAAGGATTCTGTGGCTGATCCTGATACTGGGGAGGTGGCCGAGTCAGGTGCCGCTGCAGCTGCTGCTCTTGCTGGTGCCGCTGTTTCTCCTAGGAGAGAAGAGGCAAATACCAAAGAATAAGAAAACAAGTGAAGTGATTTTTTTCCCAAGAGCACCTCTCTTGGATAAGGATCAAGAGGTGTGCATACTTTTACAAGGAGCTGGTTTCAGCTGCATTAAAAAGTTTGTTTTTCTTCCCCCCAAGGTTCAGTCAATTAAGTCCAATAAAGAACAAAGCTAGGAACTTGGAGATAGCAGCATATGTTACAGAACCTATTGCAATGCATATCTGAGTCCTTCAGAACACTGCAAAAATCAGGAATATTAGCCTTTCAATCAGTAATTCATTCAGGGGATTTTCAGAAATCCTTTAAAGACACTAACTGGTACAAAGCAAGGGAGAAAAAGCGAGCATGTATAAAAAAAATCATGCATATTTTTTGCTCCTTGTCCCCATATCATTTAATCTTAGCAAGATATATAAAGACATTATAAAGTATAAAGAAATTTTAAGTCTTTGGTGGGAGGGAGAAGGTGCACATGTGGGAGTGCATGTGACTGCACCATCAAGATCTCAGTGTGCTGTTAAACAGCCAAAATGCTGCTTTTACAATATAAGGGGAAGCCTTTCTGGCTTTTCTTCTAGAGATGAGATTCAATCACACTAAATTTTGGGAAAATGAAGTAGTGATACAACAGTCAACTGCCTACTTAACTAAAGTATTGCACAGGGCATAGAAGGGGAAAGAAATTCCCTTCTAAGAATACAGGAGTGAACAAGCAAGCATTAAGCCTTTAAAAAGGGACTAGCACAGTGAAGCAAATAGGCAGACACAGGTCCCTACTGTGCTTTTAAAATGTCTACAACTAGGAAGTTGTTGAGACATGCATAGGAATGAAGAGCACAGGCTCCTTCACAGAAGGGACTTGCTGCCTGCAGGACCAGTCAGACCTGAAAGGGGCTGACCACAGAAGCCGGGGAGAGATGCCACAGATCTGCAAGAGAGCACGAACTCGGGGTGTCGGCCTCAGCGAAATGGAAAGGATGCAGAACAGCATACGCAAAGAAAGCTTTAGAGTGGTAGGGAATGCCACTGAAGTTAGTGGAAACCACAGTTCTTTTGCAAAATAGAGACTAAATGTTTCAGAAGCCTTTTTGTAGAACTACTTCCACTATCATAAGTATGTGTAGAACATCAGATTTGAGCACTAAGACGTTCTAGCCAGTGCAAGACCGAGAAATGAAACTAATGTAGTATCCAAGTCTGATCAGCTCCAAATTAGCAAGAGTGCTCAATCTAGTCTTAGTTATAACCCAAGTATCACACATGGTGATACTCAAAAAAGAGATGAGCCAGAACTTGTCATAACTATAATCCCACAATGCTGCAGATTCTCTGTATTCAAGATTTCACACATATTTACAGTCTGGAGGAGAGTGTCATTTCCTCTTTTCTTAAATAAAGCTTCTAAAAAGATAATTGCTTCAGTAAAAGCTAACTTCCCCCCTGCCCCTAACAATCATTACCTGACCTTCTTTCTCCAGCTCTATTTTCTACACTATCATTGTAGTGAAAATCCTACCTAACAGGACAACTCGCAACTTTAAAAGCTTCTAACAGTGGCTTTAAACTAAAGAAATGACATATTTTCTGGAGATTTTCAAAACCCGCTTGGACGCAGACCTGTGCCACATGTTCTAGGCGACCCTGCATGTGCAGGGGGTTTGGACTAGATGATCTCTTGATGTCCCTTCCAACCTTAAGCATTCTATGATTCTATGATTCCTAGGCATTATTATTTGAAGGACACTGCATCATTTCAGTGTACTTTTATTATTATTATAGGGCATATGTACAGTTCATTTTCTTGTTCTCTGAATCAATGGCTCTTTTCTTTATTATCCCCAGAGTCAACACTTCCGAGCAGTACAGATCATTAATCCCCCCCCCCGCCACAAAAAAGAAAAACAAACACACACACACAATAGCAGGTTCTCCCTGGCTCTCACACTTCTTTGAAAATTAATCTCCCACTTCCTCCATACTAGGCACTGGTAATTTCATTGTACATATAGTAGCTAGAACAGGCCTGTATGGGTTTTTCCTACTCAAAGTTACAGGAAAGCACAGATAATGGGAATTAAAGCCCTCTAGGCTGACTTCCAACTAAAAGACTTGCAAAAGGTTTAAAGCTTAGAAAGGTTCACACAGGAAGCTGTTTCCAAGAGACACAGAAGGACCTTTCTGCACAGTCTAAAGGGTAGCAGAGTTAATTAGCTGTTTAATCAATTTCCCCAGAAAAAAAAAGAGACATTTAAAATCTGAAACATAACTGTTGTAGCACTTACATAGGAGAAAGCAGACAACACATTCAGCTTACAGAGTCCATCTATACTAATTGCTTCCATTTCCAGAGCTCTGCAAGCTTATCAGCAGCCTCCCAGCCTTGACTTTTTGTTTTGCTGATTTCATTTGCCTTTCTTCCTCCACAAAGGATCACACCATCCCTGCCACAATACCTCCTCTCCTTGTAGTTATCATCTTGCACTTCCACACAAGTAAATTCCACCCGTTTTATACTCTTTATTCCCAACTCTTCATTCCACTCTTACAATAGCAGAAAAACTATGTCTCAGCAGTTAAATGTATTTGAGATACTCATATAAGCACACTGAACAGCAATTACTTTTATTACATCATAATGCCTAGTTACTTAAAAACCCTGTTTGCAAGATGATAACCATCCTGCAAGATTTCGAGTGCTGCTTCAGTCCCCCAAAGCCAATCAGCAGAAAGACAAAAGACTGATTCTTACCTGCTCAGCGAGAAGGTGTTGCTGCCTCTGTCCCATTAGGAACTGCTGCTTCTGTTGCTCCATAAGCAAGTGCTTTTGTTGCTGCTCCCTTTGCTTCTGCTGATCTATGAGCAGTTGGTGTTGCTTCATCACTGCTGCTTGCTGCTGGTTGCTGAGATAGGGCGCACTGCTGTGGTTACCTGCCATGGACACTGTGGGAGCCGGGGCACCAACGCCAGGGCCCGGGACGGAAACAGGGACACGAGGAACATTAGAAGGGTTTTGATCCTGCAGAATACAAAAAGCGACACAAGTTGCAGAAGGTTAACTCTCCAGGCTTGACAAATCTCATGTAGTTACACAGCTGAACAAAGTCACTTTCACAGTGAAAGCCACAAGGTGTATTACTCTATATTTTGACAGGATAAAACAGAGGGACTTTTATAAAGTATATGCAGGGAGGGGAATCACATCCTCAAGAAAAAAAAAGTCAATTACTGCTTTTTGTGAATTCACACAGCTATTTAATAAAAATTAGAATGGTTGTCATCTTTATGCAATAACTTCTCTGTTTATGAAGCTTCTGAGGGAAGAGACAAAGTGCTATACAGTTTTCACATCAGTTAATCAAAGACACCAAAAGCCCCACTTTTCAAGCACCAGACATGAAAGCGAGAGAGTGAAGGTAGTGTCACAAGCTCCAAAACATCCAGCAAGAGACGTGTTAACTGCAATCTCACCATATTCCCAAATTACCAATCAAGCAGATGGGTATAGCTTTGCATGCTTCTAATCAGCCCAGTTACAAACAGCTCTTCAAATCCACCAGCCTCAGTTACCTTTGGTAGCAGGATTTCAAACACTTTAATTATCTTTATATAAAACACTTAAATTCTACCTTTTCTGACACTATTTAATTCAGCAAGTGTTTATTCCTCTCCTCTGGAAGTTGTTTTTGATATTAACATAGTATTTAATACTTGCAAGCGAAGGGAAAGAAGGCTTATCAGTGACCAAAATGAAGTCTAAAGCATCTTTTCCAACAGTGCAATTCTACTACCTTCCCCAGAAATACCACTACAGAGTTAATCTAGTTTCATTATTTTTCTTTATAAGTGTCTGCTTTTTTCTAGGAGAAGAGAAATTAGGGGAAAAAAAATCAATTACTACTAAGTAAAAATAACACAAAGCAATTAAGACTCGATACTGTTCTCCTTGTACCAGCAAATCCACTTGAAATTTGACTGGAAATTTTTGCCATTTCCAAGCACAGTTCAACCTCAACTCTAATTACATTAACAAATATCACTTTCAATATTAGAATTTAGCTAATGAGCTAGGCTGTTGATTTTTACTCCTTGCAGTTTCATCAGAAACATGGGCCAAATATAGGTAATGCTGTGTTGTGCAAGTATGTGCAAACTTTTGACAAATTCTCCAGAAGTGTTAATTAATATTTTTGTTATTTCAGTGCAAGGGTGCCAATGCACATGTAAGGTCCCCTTCAGGGCTCTCAGCTGGGAGGGGAGAAAGCAGGGGGAGCAAAGATTTTTGTTTCCCAAATATTTTAAGGGGATTTAATTTATCTGCATCTTGTAAAACATACGTTTGTCTCATTTTTACATCAGTGTGATCTCTCCCACAGATTAACCAGATATTTCCTTTACTGTCTTTTGCTTTGCCATATTGAGGAAACATAACTAGGTAACACCTTTGCTAGAGGAGTTTTAATCCTTCTAACAGACACGTCTTCAAGAAGTCACCCAGTATGTGCATCACAGGCACAAGTCACAAAATTCCAAGTCTCTTCCCCTCCGCCCACTTCACAGGTTTCATCTGCAGGATACCTGTAATACCAGGTGTACGCTGGTATTTATTGTTGCAAAATCCTTCATATATCATAAGGCAAACAAGCACAACCAACATGTCTTTACAGAAATAAATAAATAAATCGGAAGCTTATTACTTCAGCACACAAATATTACTATTAACTTGATTCTTAAAGGCAGATCCCTTCCCACGCTTCCCCTATTCCCACTGACTTAACTAGGGCAAATTCTTAGCTTTGAAAAGGCCCAAGAAACATCCCCCAAAACAAGCAATGCAGCTCACCCCTTTTCAAAGAAAAGCAACTCAAGACACATCTGTTTACAGCAAGTCAGCTTTGAGAGAAGTCAGGGACTGAAAAGCTGCAGAAAGGAAAGCCTCTTTGAAAAGGTTGTTTAACACCAAGGTTTTATAAAAGTTATTTTAGGCAAAGGTTTACAAAGCATCTATTTATCTTTGCAAGTACTAATTTCTACGTGTGACAACATTTGTTGCCCACAAGTATATTAAGCTGGAAATCACAAGTTACCAGCATTACTTAGACTTGTATATTAGAAACTGTCCTCAGCAGAAAATATAGTTCTCGATTCTTTTCTCAGCTTATTGTATATTCTAATTTTCTACTTTAAAAACAAGCAGCAACTGTTTTGAAATATTACTAAGTAATCTACAGTCTGATCTTACCAATCCAACAGCCTGTTGCAAAACCTTAAATCTGCTATTGAACAAAGGCAACAATAACAGCAAAGAATCAGAATATGCACCTGATTGTGAGGCAGGAGAGGTCGGTAGGTGATGTTCCCAGATTTCGGCTTCAGCAGGATCATCCCATTTTGGTCATCGCTCACGTGAGGCAGTGGCGGCTGCTGCCGTTGTTGTATGTAAGCCAGCATGGATGTCTTGTTCTGGGTAGGTAATGTAACTCCCTGTTCACATTCCACTTTGTAATGGGAAAGAGGCTTGGTGTTTCCATAGTCTAGCATGGAGCCTTGATTACTCACAGGGTTCTGATTCAAGCTGTTTTGCTGATGGCCCAGCATGCCCACGTGATAATTGCCTCCAGCTCTTGGTGAGCTTTTATTTCCCATATTAGACATCATGAGCTTCTGATTGTTGAAGTCTGGCTGGTAAACTGAAGGACTGGTGGGATTTTCCATGTTATATGGGACAGCCAGTGGACTGTGAGAAGGCCCAGACTGTTGCCAGCTGGACATCTGATTAGGTTGGTGGACTTGTGAAGCTTGTTGCTGGTTCTGCAGCATCTGGTCTCTCTTCTGCTTGGCAGCAATCTGCTGAAGTTGATGAGCAGAGGACATTTCTTTGGCACTTCCTGTGCCCTTCCCAGGTAACAGCACATTGGGGAGAGGCCTCTGGATGTTCTGAGAGTGGTTTGATGCCTGCATCATGGGCTGGTTGGGATTTTCAGTCATTGACTGACTGGAAGGTTGAAACATTGCCTGAGAACTACCAACTGCTGGAGAAGCAGCACTTACAGGCACAGAAGTAGCACCCATAAACGCTGACCCTGAAGAAGTGGATCTAACCTGTGGAGATCCCATCTGTTCCTGTTCAAAGGCTGGGGAAAACTCAGTCTTTATGTTAATATCCTGTGGCAAAGGAGTCTGTGCAGCTGAATTTGAAGAATCTGCATCCTTTTTCTCTTCAAAGTCTTCATTAAAGAGATCCTTCATGTCTTCATCAGGCACTGATCTATTAAGCTCATCAATAAGCTCCTTCCATTCTTGCTCATTAAGATTAAGATCAGGCATCAAGTTGTTCTGAGAAATAGAACCCCCTGCTCCTGCAATCATACAAGGAAGATCATCTACAGGCTCCTGCTTGAGTTCTTTGTTCAAACTCAAAGGAAACGAATCATCAGCATCACCACCTCCATTCATTTGCAAGTTGGAATCTGGAAGACACTTCTTGCTAATGCCATCTAGTCCCACTGAATGTTTCCCATTGAGTTGTAAGGTATCTGTGCTGGAAGATTTCTTATCAAGGTGATGCAGTGGAGAAACAGGGGGCATCCCATTGGAAGAACCGCTCACTCCACCAAGACCATCATCACGACGTAGTTTCTTGGACACAGAAAACACATCACCATAGCCATTCTGCTGGTCTCCGTTCTGAGGGGAAGCAGCACTATCCAGCTTTCTTTTCACAGTCTCATGGAGCTGCTAAAAACAAAGAAGAAATTATTTAATTATGTAAAAATTGTATTTCATACATTAGAATAATTATTTCTCAAAAGAACATAGTTCAACTCTAAATAAAAAGTTAAACAATTAGACCTGTGCTTTGATAAGATTTGTTTTACAAGTCATCACACAAGATGACATCCTTCTTATAATCTGCTAGAATAAACCTTCAAGTACATACTGGATCAAACACAACCATCTTCCTCCTCCCCCCCCCAAAGAAAAGTGAGTCCCCTAGCAG
>JAYECN010433462.1:0-22518 GCA_035222435.1 Microcambeva ribeirae | reverse complement strand
CATAAATGTTTCTGTAGCAAAAACTGTGAATAAGGGAGGCAGAAAGGGAGAGAAAGCATTAGGGCCTCGACGCAGACGTTGGCCCCTCGGCTTGGCATCAGGCAGCAAAATTTCCCGTGAACCAATAATTTTGTAGCGTGTCTTTGTGTCCTGTTCTGTGACGGCTTGGGAAGGCGCTGGGATAACCACGCGGGAATATGAAATGTTACTGCTTGCTGGTAGCCACGTGTTGTTGACTCAGCTGTGTTTCAGTCTGCTCTTGCTTCCCCACCCCTTGAATATACATATTTTTGTTCATTTTGAGAGTAAGGGGAAGGCAGAAAGATAATGCTGCAGAAAAAGGGCTGTGTTGCGAATGTGTGATTCCGAAAAGGCTTCCTCCTGCAGCGTTTCGCTGCCCTTATCCGCCAGCATTCGTGCGGGCTCAGCGCAGCGCCAGGCGCCTGCCCGCGGGCCGTCTCGCGCGGCTGGCGTCGTTGCTTGCTCTGTGCTGCCTTGCTGCCCTTCGCCTAGCCTGCCTCGGGTGCGTTTTGCAGACAGCCCCTGCTCTGCTCTGCAAAGCCACCCCCCGCAGGGCCCTCCGTCCGCACGGCCGGGACGGGCAGCGCGCGGCTGCCTCCCCACGCTCCGCCACGCGTCTCCTCCAGCCCGGCTTCGCCCTCCCGCTCCTGGCAGCGGCCTTGGCCCAGGTCGCCTCCCCTCGCGCACGCGCTGTTCACGCTCGCTAAGATGCTGTCGAAATGCGACTCTCTCGCCCACAGCTCTTGCCACAGAAATGTTCTATGTGAACCCAGAGTAGTGAATTGAAAATGCAAATGCCGGCAAACGCCCTGGCTCTGAAATGAGCAATCGCCGCTGTTGGGAAGCAAGGGCAGCGAAGGCGGCTCTCGCTCGCTCTTTGCTCTCCCCAGAGCGGATCTTTGGAGGAGCCCCGCACAATCTAGCAGGACGGGCGGTTCTGCCACCCACCCGAGTTGACTTGTTCGCTTAATGAATTGATGTTACCTGGAACAAATAGCACAAGAGAGCTCTGCTGGAATCGATCGTGGCTCCCTCTCTGCTGTCTTTGTACTCCCAGGGCCCCAAAAGGGCGTTAGGAAATATTAGGCTGGGCTCCCTGCACTTCTGTTCATGACGGATTTCAAAAGGTGCCTATTGCTTCCATGGGGATTAGAAACTCCCAGTTCAATTAAATTTTCATTGGAAGGAGCAAGTGCTGCATAATGCTAACAAAAGCCAAGGTGTATTTTTATCATGGGACTTGAAGCTAAAAGACTTATTATTATTTTTTTAATTTAGTGTTAAGCACAGTGATGAAGACCGATAGCCTCTAGTTAGTCCCCAAACGGGGCATGCGCCGACTCCCCCAAGCGCCTCCTCTCCACCCAGCAGCCAGAGCTGGGGAGCCTTGTCCCCGTGCTGCAGCTGCTGGGGCTGCCCAAGAGCACCCGCGCTAGTAAGGCCGAGTGCTTGGAGCCCCCGCGCACGCACAAGGAGGCGGCTGGCGGCGGCGAGCGCGGGGCGCCGGGCAGCTCCCGCGAACCGGGTCACTCCGCTGCGTGCCGAGCTGCGGCCTAGGGCCTCAGTTTCCCTTGTGACAGCCAGCAAGCGTTGGCCCTGCCATTGTGGCTGGCGGCTGAGAAATGATTTTGCGATACGGGAAGGGGAAAAAAAAAAAAAAAAGAAAATAACTTATTTTTCAGAATTTGCTAAGCTGCCATCACACATTTCTGGTCATGCATGACTGTATCTGTATTCAGACAGAAGGTGAAAGGCTTTGTGTGACGTTGCCAGTTCCTTGAGGAACCCAGATCCTCCATCTCTCAACTGCTGCTGCCTCTGAGTTATAGTACAGGTCATATATTTAATGGCAGTTAACTAAACGCATAATAGCAATTTGGAACAGAAAGTAGGGGAGATACTACACTGAACCACAGCTTTGGAGATGCAGGATTTACTAAGAGCACTGAAGGAATTGCAGCTGCTATGGAAAATTGTGTGTGTGTGTCTTTGTTTTGTTTTGATTCTGCAGCCTCCAAGGCCTCCCTGTGCCACTCTTCAATGTCAAGTCCCGAGGAAAGAGTTCCCCCGCTAAATGGCTAGTTAAACAGTACCAGAATACTGCGAGGGAGCCTCCCAGCTCAGCACGTGAGGCGCTTCAGCAGCACCGGTGTTATTGCCCTGGCATGCATATTAGTGACTAGAGCGGTGCCTTTCAAGCCGAGCCGCTTCACGCAGGGGCGCAGTGCCGCGTGCCCCTTCTCTCAGCGCTGCTGAAGGACCTGGGCCTTCCTGGCCTTTCAGAGTATATAAGGACAGAAAGCAACAGGGGGTGCCGATTCAGCTTGAGGAAGCATTTATCAATAAACATCAAGCAGACTGGCAAAATCCCATTTACTTCAGAGGGAATGATTGTAATGGGGAATGATGCATTAAGCGTCAGGAGAGCCCACAGTCTCTGTAGAACCACACAGTAATCCTTCCTGCTTCCTCTCTCATTGCTCAGCTTTTCTGTTCTAGTGCAATTCCCAAAACGTAGCGTGGGAGCTCCGTAGCACCGGAGGAGCAGGCAGCCTCCTGCGACCGAGCCGGGCAGGGACGGCGCAGCCTGCAGAAGGAGGGAGTGATTTTATCTTCCCCTTCACACGTGCCTCGAGCCTAGGCGAGCTTCGGATCCAGGAGCAGAACTCCTTGGGGGGATGAATTCCTCATTTCAAGAAGCTCTGAGTCTTTGGTCCATAAAATATTTAGCTGTGTAAATAAAGATTTGTTGGAAACTGCATTAAACGTGATGGAAGAACTTGGCTTTCATCATCATTAGGTTTACTTTGAAGCTCCCTGACGCGATAAGATAGGAATTATGGATCATACTTTATGCCAGATTAGGTTGTTTGAAAGTGGAATGCTGTGAAGTAGAACATTGTTGTTAGGATTATAAAGCAGTCACTTTTATTTTTGCTTGACTGTCTATATATATTTAAATAGGTATATCTATCTATTTAAGAAACCTTGTTCTTTTTTTACTTTATGTTGGCTTGTGGTATAAGAGTAGACTCAAAACACTGGCTCGCTCCAGGGAATGACGTGAGGAAAAAAGGCCTTTCTAGGTGCAGCTCCAGTGGCTGTTTGGAACTTTCTTTTCAGCTGGGGTACAGGTTGGAAGCCTAAGAGTCCCCGACCCCTTGAGCTTCCACGGCAGGCTCGGCACTGGTGCAGAAGGTCCTGAATTCAGTTCCTGTCATACAGCAGTATGTGAAGGCAAGCTGTTACATGTTATTTGCAAACAGTAGATTTCCAACTTTTTTGCGTGCCTCGTTTATAAATTACCCTTCAAAAAACCTTCAGGGATTCCTATAATTTAAGTTTTCATCTGGTTATTTATCCAATTAAGAATGCAGTAGTGGAGCTGTGTCTGTCTTAGGCTCTCAGTAAACAATTGCATCGAAGAACAATTTTGCAAGGAAAGTTTCTGTCCATATAATTGTTGGATTATTTGATATAGGGAAAAATAACCAAATTTGAAGTAATTTACTGATTGTCTCAAGAGTTGTTTATGTGCTGTACAAGCAAATTTAGTCATGGTGAGTTGTTCTTTCCAGGTGCTCCAAATGGGTTATTCAAATATGTTGCTTTGAATACTGAATACTCAGAATTCACTTGGCCACCAAAACCCATGAAATACTGTTTCTGTTCTCATTTGGGTGACCTGACTTCTTTAAATAGGCTAGGATGTGAAGATATCGCTAGGGATCAAGTTCCTGATCAGGGTGGGGGTTGTGTGTTACTTCTCTGCAGTTCGAAAAAGAAGAAATAGGTATTTTTGCAAGGAAAAAACTACCTGACTGCACCATTAGAGGACGGCAGGAGGAATAATTTTCCTTCCCTTCACTAAGCTCTGGTTCGAGCCCTCAGACGTTACCTTAGCTCGTTCTCTGCTGTTCAACAGAGTGACTCCAATTGCAGCTACATCCTCCGCAAAACAGTTCATTGCTCTGTGCCGAGATCCACTGCAGAACGTGCAGGTGGGTCCAACATCCTCAATTTAGGTCGGCCTTGCTCTAAGCAGCTACATCATGACTCGGGTCCTTGTGAAGCGCAAGGCTTGGAGAGGCGCGCAGGGAACGGCTGAGTGCACAGGGGCTACAGAGACTGCGAGATTTCAAACTGTGCCGTATCCTGTAGGTCACACAAATATTTATAGAAGGTGCCTGACAGCACGATACGGCTCAGTAGTCCTCTTCCTGCCCCTTCCCAACTGTGCTGCTCGCTCCCAATTACCGAATACCAAAGGCGAGTAATAGGAAAGAACGAGAAATGGGAAGCACTGCTAGGAATAGGTCTGGGCAGTGTACCGTTGCGTATTGCTAGTTTCCATAATTTAAAATATTATTTTTTCGGAGGACAGTCCAGCTGGCAAACTGCAGTCTGGCCACATGATGATGAGAACTATTTTTAAGTGCAAAGAGAGAGGGCCTGAGTGTGTGTCTGTTTTATGTGCTCGCTCTTTCTTTCTTAGTTATGTAAGATTTTGAAGGCGGATTTTTCTCTTTCTTTAGCACATGTGCACTAAGTCATTCTTTAATCCTCCGCTTAGCCAGCTTGTTAAAGGGAAAAAAGAGGGAAGTACAGCCTTATAAAAAGCATCCAGGATAAAGAGAAGAATGTAGCAGCCATTTAACATTTTCAGAGATACACAGTTTAAATAAGAGACAGGATATTACTTCCTCTAAACCCGTACTAGTTCACCATTTTACAGCATGGTCTGAGGTGTCCTAACTCCTGCGTTCCCGGCTGCTAGCGGCTCCCCAAGGTCCCTGCGTGCTGGGGATGAATGACACTCAGGTATTTGGGCTGATTTGGTCACACATCATCAAAATTCCTCTGTCCTCCTTTTGCCACTGTAACGCTAAAATGAAAATAAAACTCCCTTTGTTTAGTTAGGCTGCAAGGCCTTTGAGACACGGGCTCTCCAGGTATTTACATGACTTAATAAGTCTCTGAGTAGCTTGGGACCTTTACTGGCTCTTACAAAAATGCATAAACATTACCATTATTTGCTTTCAGTCACTGCAGTGCCCACTTCAAGTAGTTTTAAAAAAAACTACTTTATATTGTTTTTCTTTACTTTTTTTTTTTTTGTCTTGGATTATATTTGTTGTCTGGCTTCTTATTTCACTTCCTTAAGCCTTTTTATATACACATGAACCTCGAAATGTAGTCCCACTGGAATGAAGACTAGCAGTCTCTGAAATAACGTGACTGGTGGAGAGGGAGATTTAAGTTCCTCAGCAAAGTCATAAGAGAAGGCAGCACCTGCAGAGTGACCAGGATTTTGTTATTCAAATGTTTAGTACGGTGCAGGAGAACAAGAGCTTTTATTCCAGTACTGCTAGTAATTTTTAGCTAACCCGGAAGACGGTGCCTTTGTAAGGAGCCAAGTTGGAGGTTTAAGTACGCTCAAATGTACCATCTGGAGTTGCAGTGATAGCCAGCAAAGGAAGCAGTTGTCATGCTGACTGGAAATAAATAAGCTCCCTCGGAGCGCAGAAGACGCTTTCTTCCTTCTAAGTGTTGCTCTGCCTGCACAGAAATGACGTGGGGAGGAACAGAGATGGGCGGCAGCTCTGTCCTCCGGGCCCAGGGCCCCTGGTGCTGGCGCCCTTTGCTCCCCATCGCGGGCAGCTTCCAGGCAGGAAGATGGGCCAGGTGGTTGCTGGTGGCACTTGGTACCCTGTGAATGCTGTGGAGCACGTGGATCACAGGCGTCTCTCTGCCGCTTTGTGGGCACCTGCCTCTCCATCTGCCATCGCTCCCCTCAGGCGAGAAGTCTGTGGCTCGAGTGTTCGGTGCCCGTCTTGTCGCCAGGTGGATCCGCGTTCCCTCGCGCGGTCCCGCTGGCATCACGAGGCGCTGCTGCCGTACGGCTAAGAAGTAGTCGTGGCGGTGCAGCACGTCGCGTAGACTCGTAACGCACAGAGGGGAGCTGGGAAAATGAGTGATGGAGCAGGACAAAGCCCAGGAAGAGGGGAAGATTTTGCTGGCGATGCTCTGCCTGGCTCAGAGGCTCTCCAGAGACTTGTGCTTGTTTTTATGGCCCCGCTTCCTTAAGCCAGCCCCACTTCGCCCTTCCAGAGAGAGAATTTTTATTATTCTTATGCAGATCTTTAGGAAGAAGAGGAAAAAAATGCCACAATAGCACTTTAAAGTGCCAGTGTTAACATTTTCCAGCTTCTTGGGGTTTCAAAACAGGAAGTTTGGGGGCGGTGCAGTTGCACAATTAGGCAGAACGCTGCTGCTCGCTGCAGTCGGTCACCCTGGGCTGTTACCCAAGCCACCCGCTCCTTGACTTTCTGGGACGAGGTCTCCCTGCGATAGGCGCAGGTGTGGATGCACGGCTCCCGCCAGCAGCAGTGGCAGCCCCGCGGCTTTAGCTCCTCCGGGCCGCCCGCGCAGCGGTGACTCGCACTACAGCAGCATAGCGAGCCGTGTACGTGAAACTCGTGCTCAACTGCACGAGCCATGAATGAGCAAGCAGCAAGCACTCCCAAAGGGTGTTCACAGAAGGTGGAGCGCCAGGCTGGGGCTGCATAGCCAAACCATTCACTGTTTGAGTTCATTCCCATCTGGAAGCTCTAAGGGAATACATCACAACTGAACGTATCTGCGAGCTTTGCAGGGAGCTTCGCGGTGAGGTTTCATGAGCCTCGCTCTGGCAGTATCTGGAACTTGGTGTTAAAGGCAGTGGTTAATATCAAAGCAATGACATTCTGAGACTAGTCTGAACATCAATGTGCCAGAGACAGAAGAGTTAAGACACCCGTATCTGACAGCCAGCTTAATTCGGTATTCCTTGCACTAGTTAGTCTTTGCATTATTTCCTGCTCTTCAGAGAACCTACATATATTCACTCTAATACCTTTTTATCATCTCAAGGAGTTGTTTTTCTCTTCCTTACTGGCAATGTCTGTTTATCAGGAGGGAACTTATGTATTTTATATGCAAATGGACTCACCACTTTGCTGAAAAGGCAAACCCCAGAGACAGAAAATGAGAAGTGGATGCCCAGCAAGAAGCTAACCATGATCTCACACCTAAAATAGACTTACACAAAGCAACCAGAAGGAAGTCTAAGAAATTAAGGAAGGTGGAAGGAAGAAGGGTGGGGTGCCCAGATAGTTGGGTTAAAGGCAAAGAAAGAGGCTCAAAATAGCCTTCTGCTCTAGACAGCTGTTTAGGAAAATTTTTTAAGCCATGTTGTTTACAATGCTACCGGTATTTCAAAATATGTAAATATTCCTTGTGCGCTGTTTCTTGCCATCTCATGTCACATCAACATTGGTATGGGAGACTTTGGGAAGAAGCCCGAGGTGCTCTAGGTAGTGAGGGAGGGCAGGGTTAATGAATGAAGGGATAAGGCACCTTTCTCACTCGGGCCTGAAATAACGCCCCGAGACTGCGTTCGCATCTGCGAGCTCCAGTTTTGGGCAAGACAAGAGGTTTTGAGCTATGTGGTTAAACACCAAGTGATAGGTGATGTCAAAGTTTCCATTAGACAAAAGGTTAGATGGCAAGCTCTGGTCTGAGTTTCAGTGGGGTAACTGTGTCTGGGCTCCTTCTGCAGTCCTGAGCTGCGCTCTGCCTTTGCTACTGTTTGCACTACTGTGTGCAGAATCAATAAGTGATTTACAAGAAGGAAGATGGAAAGTTGAATCGGGAAGAGCTTAGTGAGACCTGGCTTCAGTATTGATCCCTATGCGTACGCTTAGCTTCAAGACTCAGGTCTAAGCACATGCTACCGCTCCTCTGCAAAGCACGTGCTGAAGCGTTATCCCATAGCAGGGCTTTGGGGCGTTCTTGCTCGCAGGGGCATTTCAAACAGGCGGCCCCACGCTGTGATCACGGTTGCTGAAGCAGGCGGCAACGTGACTGCCAGTTTCAGGCACAGCCCCCAAACGTAGGGCTCCTGTGATGCCCCGGCTGCTGCAGCACCCGGTCCTCCGCTCTGCTCGTGTCTGCGGGGCGGTAACTCCACGCGAGCGCTCCCCGCGCGCGCTGCTGCGGGAGCAGGCAGCACCCGCCCTCGCGGGCACGGTGAGCAGAGCCCGGGCGGCCCGCGGCGGCGAGGCTCGCGTGCCGCTGCCAGGCCGGCCCAGGGGGCCGCGGGCGGGCTGCTGCCTTTGAGGCCCTCGTTGTCCACGCCGATCTCTTCGGGCGAGTATCGCCAGACAGACACGCGCCGTGCCCGTCGCCTCCCTTTCACAGCGCGCGTCTCGCCCGCCTGCACTGTAAGCACCGATGCGGGGGTGTGCTCCTAAAATTATTCATGATGCGAGCGCTTTACAACCCATCCCCGGCTCACCTATGCTGCGTGAGCGTCTGCTATGCTGCGCCGTGCGTGCCAGGGACCGCGCTGCTGTGCACGGGGAAGCGAGATAAGTAACCCTGCCCGCAGCCCTTCTCTGTTCTCTGAAGGGCTCTGCTCCTGCTAACCTCTCACTGCTCCCACCCCGCAGCGCTTGCACAAAACACCCTGGCCAGTGCAGATCAGGAGGCGCCACGAAGGGTTAATTACTGTGTGGGTGCAGGAGCCTTCTCCTCCGCGCGCCCGGCTCCATGTGGGGCAAGGGATGATGTCCAACTGCAGCTAAACCCAGCCCTTTCTCCGTGCATTCCTACTCGCTTCCTGTGCAGATGATTGTCGAGCACATTTATCTCTGCAAAGCTTCGTGGTGGACGTTCGGTCTGGGGTACAAATAGATGGCATGGAGTGAGGCTGATGTGACTGTAAGGGCAAATTCTGTTGGTAGGTGGCGGTCCTCAGTGTCATTTTCTGTTAATGAGAATGTGTCCTTTCCTATGTTGAGGTTCTGGGATGTTTACAGATGGTGAGCACAGTTCTGCATGGATTGCTGTGTGCACAGACTGAGCTCCATCCTGCGACAAAAATAAACATTCAGTTTGCTGAACTGCATCAAGAGCATGAGATTTTTCAAAAAAGCTCAGCATTAGCCTAATTTTTCTCCCGGTGGTATTGAAGGAGGCAGAATTAGGCTAGAGCTGCGCTTCTGAAAGCTGCCAACCTATCTTCTTCTCACTGTAGTTGTCTAAAAATAAGGAGTCCAATTAAATCTACAGCAGTACAAAGTATGAGGGAATGTATAATTAATTAAAGAAATCAAAGGCTGTCTTACAGCATTGATCAGCATTTAGCAATCCTGCCACTAGCTCTTGTTCTTTTCATTCTTCCTTTTTAATCAGCGATTATTGTTGTATCTCCTTACATTACAATCACTTATTGCGGTGGTATTTCAGTGTGTCTGCTGCTGCTTGGGAGCACTAAGCTTAGCAACTGGAGGAAGATGAGATCGGCCAGTAAAAGCTGGAAGGAAATAATCTGTTATGAACTCAAGCCCCAACCCTGCTGTCGGCATCCCCGATACCAGTGAGGGATAAAGGTTGGCACTGGCATCACGTCAGGCCCTCTGTGGACAGCACAGTGCCGAAGTTCAGCGCGACAGAGAAGCTGGACATCCGAGTCATGCACCCTGCTGCAGGCGCTCCTGTCCTCTGCTTGTTGTACCCATTCGCTGTCTCTTTTTGGAATGCTGTGTCCTTCTCTGCTGTATATTTAGATTATGATTCCCCCGGCGCTGTGAAGCCCTGTAATGCGCCGCATCTGCAGGGCGGTGCCTTGGGATCCCTCAGCAGCACCATTAGGCAGGAACAGGACAATACTTTGCAGTTAGTACTTTGAGAAAGCAGAGAAGCAGTTGTGAGAGAGAAGCTATTCATAGTGCGGTCTCGAGGCTGTCAGAAGAGCTGAGGGGGAAGTTCTGCTAACTCAAGCTATATGAGCATCTTTTGCATATGACTCAGAGTTTCTTAATCCTCAACTAAATCCCCCCTATAAGAAGCCTATTAGAAGTCATTAAGAGAAGATGACCCATCTCTAGGTTCTGCGAGGTGATGGATGAAAGCCACCTAAGTGACAGCCTCGTGCCTTGGCCGTTTCCAAGAGGGTTTTGCTGGTGGCTAAAAGGCAACACCGATGAATCAGCTCCCTGCTGCCTTTAACCCAAAGGCTGCAAATAGTGTTTGCAGAGGAGATGGAATTTGCCTCCAAAGCAGGCAAACAATAACCTTTCAATGGATTCCATCACTTCCGTAACAAACAAAACACGATTCCCTTTCAGGCTTATCTCTGTGCCAAGTTCAGTGGTTACACTACAATAGCTGTATTGTTCTTGCATGCTGCAGGCGAAAATGCATTTTGGTAACTGCTGCTCTTTAACACAATCATCTGCTGACAGTTATTCTAGGAGCCATTAACTGCTGCAGCCAGGGCTGGATAAGCCTCCCAAAGTCGCTGCTCCTGCCCAGCACTGAATGGAATAGAAAGTAGCATAAACTCGGGACTCGCTGTTAGATAACATGTAAATTATGGTGACTCAGAGTGGAAAATCATAGATAAAAATTACACAAAGACTTATTTAACCACCATCTTGTGATTTTTTTTTTTTCCCCTCCATATGAATGTGTCAGAGATACTCACAAGCGCTTCAGAATAATGCTACTATTTGTCCCTTTTCATCCTTGCCCCCCGCTTTCCTGGAAGATACGAGGTACAAAATAAGAATGTACACGTCTATTCGTATTCTCTGCACATTCCTCGTGTAGGGATGAATGAGCCCCGAAAGGCTCTGCATCACTGGTTCAGGGTGACACGTGTGCTCCTTGGCAGAGCCACGCTCGCAGCAAAGAGCCTGCTGTGTTTTGCTAGAGTGGGCAGGTTCCTCACCAGCTACTGCCACTTTACAGACTGGGAAGCAGACGTGGGCAGTCACCTTCCACGCGTCCCCGTGTCTCCGCTTGCTCCACAAGCAGTCTGAAATAACGGGGCTTCTTGTTCAGGTGCCTGAGCTTCACTGGGATGGACCCCACGCAGTGGCAAGATGGGCGATAGGTTTAGGGTGATGCTCTTCCAGTCCTCCCCTTCCTAAGTAAATTACTACAACCACACAAGCCTACATGACCATGTTGGAAAGAAAGCAAGAAGAGGCAGAATATGGGGCTCTTCGTGGCAGGAAGTATTGAGAACGGCACTTTTTTTTTCAGTTTGTGCATGTGGTAATTTTGTAATTCAAGCTCAAGTCACAGCCAAACTCTGAAAACAAACCAAAAAGAAGAGCCAAACACGCTAATCTGATCTGGAGACTAATTGCAGCAGCAAGTGACAGTTTGAGGATGGGAGAGATTCTTCTTTCTCCTGCATCAGTAAAACGCTGATATCCTAACACAGCAAACATAGCAAATATCCTAAGCTATGCTAAAGAGACATGTCAGGTAGAGGAGAGAAAACAGCCTTGCAGCAGCAACAAAAAGGGCTTGGTTCAGGAGAGCTAAGGGCTGTCAATATATGCATGAATATTGCTCACTAGCCGTGACCTTGGGGCAGAGGAGGCCTCTGCTCCTGCCAGAATCTGCATTATTCATGCCCATGTCACCACAGCGAGCTGTGAGGAGCCACAATTTTCTTAGGCTACGATATGTAAAGGCTTGTGAGGGTAAATAAGCCACTGTCTTTGCATTTGTTGCGTCCGAGCTAGAGCGGGGGGTGTGCGTCCCTCGGCGCGCGGCGGTGCAGCTCCTCCTCGCACCGCGTCGGAGGCCGTTGCCGCTGTGTTTTTCGGTACTGTTTGAACCCCTCTGATCGGGTCATTTCTGAGAAGTGCTGCTTTTCATTTTCTAGCGTTGCTGTTTGCCTCGTTCTCTCTGAAACTAAATCTCATTCATACCAAGTGCAATGGCTAAACTCCCTTTTTTTGGGTTAAAAGCAAAAATGCCAAATTCTCTGCTGAGAGTTTTTCCTAACCAACAATTTTTAATAAGAGGAAATAAAAGGTCAAAGAGTATGGCAAAAGAGAAAAATTCTGTATTGAGTTTATGTAGTTTACTCTGTCCTTCAGCAGCCACGTTTGTACCTGGGTCCTTCAGAAATTTGCCACTGACGTTGGCTTTCATTCCGGAATGGTGCTGTAATAGGGGCGTAAGGACTATTTTTGAGTTTGGGTTTTATTAAGATGAGGCTTCATGAAAGAGCCGCTAGGATCACATGAAAATGATAGGTTTGAATCCTTAAATAAAGAGCACGAAAGCCCAGAGACCCAAATGCCATCTCAAGAGTGAGAAGTCCATCTTATCATGTCTATCATCGTGTCACTGACAGGAAAGTAAGAAACCGCTTTTGTGTTGTTGAAAACTGACCTTTTCAACAACATGAAGCAGCTTGAGAAAACTCTGCAATTAAAATAAAGTCTTACACCCCCCAGGAGTGTGATCAAAGCCAGCTCATTAGTCTGTATCAGACAGAGGAGTGAAAAGGAAAAAAAAATGCTTGTGCAAAAGTGGAGAGAAATATAAAGGCTAAAGGCGGCTCTAACCACTAAGTATCAACTTCATCTCCCACCTACCTCCCACACACAACTAGAAATAACTTTAAATAATTTATTTAAGTGTGTCTCTATTGGAGTTACATATTTAATGACTTAAAGAGACAGTGTTTTGGTTAGGGATACATCTGAATTTCCCATAATTGGAAGGTGAGCCTTATTCGTGCACCCTATTCTCTGAGAACTGCAGCATCTTTCACAGGTTCAACTTCATAGTTCCTTCTCAGGTAGTCATTAGCTCTTTTTACAGAGAGAAAAGCACAGCACAAATTGGCTTAGTAACTAATCTTAGAACACAGTTCAGGGAGAGAATGATAATAAGGAATGAGCTAATTCCCCTGCCCTGCTCCTGAAACGTTAGAAGAAAAAAATCTCTCTCCTCTTTCTTCCCTGTGCTTGTATTGTTCACTGCCTCATCCCTAGACACTAATATATTCAGGTATTTAAGGGGCAAAGATTGAAGCAGCAGTTTTGTTAGGGGCATCATATATAAAGGAAGAAAAAAAAGGAATCGTACACACTAACATTTCATGTTGGAATTACCTAAGCTCATTAGAGATGAAAACATCCAACTGAGTCACATTATAAATTTTACTAATAATGGTGAATAGTTCATGTTTTTCTGGAATTGCCCATCCCTTTTTTTTTTTGTAACGACCGTCACCTTGATTGGTCCAGCTGCTTATAGCAAATTCTGGTGATTCCTGCAGCATTTTCCCCGTCCCCCCAGATTAGGATGCCGCGTTGCAGCGCAGCGATAACCCGGCACAGATAACGTCCCAGGGCAGGGCCTTGAATCTGCAGCTCTGGCTGCAGTTTGGCAGCCCTCTAGGCAGGGGAATCTTGGTCCGAACTGATGGGGAGCGATGACCTGTGCTGCTCGGAGCCCGGGGAAGGGTCAGCAGAGAGCAAGCCGCGTGGGTACAAGCGCTTTGTGAGCAGCGGGAAAATCATGATCGTTTAAGCACTGTTTTCCCCTGTATAACTACACAGTACCGAAAAGCTAATTATAGCCTCCAGTCTGGCAATTACCACCGACAAACACAAGCCCCCAGACGAACCCAACAGTTACTCATTTTCAAGCAGTTACAGAAATGCCCTTTCAAGTCCCTGGTACCTGAACTGCACGTCAGCTTCCTTTTCCCCTAATGCTTACCGGGAACGAGTCGCTGCTTAGAGGGAAAACAGAAAGCAAGGGGCAAGCAGACCCTGGCAGCCGTCTCTATCTCAGGCATCTTGCTTTAATTTCCCTTCCTTGGTGGCAGATGGCAGCTTTGCAGGGGTGTTAAATCTGCTCAGAACTAATAGGGTGTTGTTTCTTTGAATGCTCCATCTATTTCCACAGGAACAAACCATCAATTCTCACTATAACCCAGCCCAACCCAACAGGCGAGGAACCGTGATTTCACTGAGAAAACGATCGCACCACCTACATCCCCCTCAGGCTGCCGCACAAACACAGTATCCTAGTGCTGTTTACTATGCTTTCCCTTTGCATGTGCTCCGTTAGCGGCGGGGGGATCCAGCGAGCCGCCCCCGGTGCTTTCGCAGGCAGGCTCAAATCCGCGGCCGGCGAGGGATGCTCTGGATCCTTCCTCCAGGCCCGGAGCCGCTGCTGAAGGGCTGCGGAGCAATCCCTGTCCTGACGAGTGCCCAGCGTGAACGGCCGGGGGGTAATGGCTCCCTCAGCTTCGGGAACGCCTAGCATCCCAGAGGGAGAGGCTCGGTGTGTTGTGCAAGTCTCATCCCAAATACTACTAAGCTCCCGCTTCACAAATCAGCGTTATTCCTGCAGTAGCACCAGCACCCCGCTTCCCCGCCCTCCCGGCCGTGCACGTCCTTGGCGGTTCCTTGGAGTTGCAGGTGCCCGCCGAGGCAGCCCGCAGGTGAAGCGGGATGTGCAGAGGCACAACGTGCACGGCTGCGAGGCGCGGGAGGCAGAGCTGGCAGCGCTCCCGCGCCAGCAGCCGCGGTCCCACGAGGTGAACTGTTAGATGGCCCCCTAACGCGTCCCCTCGACAGAGAACAAGCTGCAGATTATAGAACGAGCTCTGCTATGAAGTGTTTGAGATGAATGGACAAAAGAGCCACCAAACAGAAATCAGGAGTTTTGCCACCCACACGGCAGATACAATGAGATCTTCTTGTGCTACCCAGAGATGACCCAGCTGTTTAATAAACTCAGTCACTTTGAAAATGTAGGGACTAGGGCCTTTGTATCCAGGTCGAAGGAAATCAAATGGCCGGAATGCCGTGGATTGCACAATTTCGCTGGTGTTCAGGCTGTAGATTATCTTAACTGCAGGACAAATTCTGAGGTCCTCCCAGTTTCTTGGTTGCACAGACTTAAGCACACATCTGTGATGTTCTTGTGCATGAATTCTGTGTAAAGGAGCAGATTTGGGTTCCAGCTATTCTTGCGTGTTTTTCCCCCACATTAGTCTTCACCATTCACCCTGTAATAAGCTCAGCCGTGAATCACAGAAATCAAGCCCTGGGATTTGCCTGCATCACAGTCTCATATCCTTTTGTTGGCTGCCTTATAATTCTTCCATCGCAGTGCTCCCTCGGGGAACAGCAAGAGCACCTTGCTGCTTGCTTCTGCTCCGAGCGCTGAGCGCAGGCCGCGTTCAGAGCGCTTTGCTAGGAAAGCCTCGAGAGGCCTGGTCGCAGACTGCACGAGAGGAGAGCTCCGGGCAGCAGGCAGGGGCAGGATTCTCGCACTGAAACTTCAGGTTCATTTTTGTTTCACCTGAAAGGGAGAAGGGCGATTGCTCACTTCTCCTGGATGCTTTTTTGCTTCCCATTAAGAGACAATGCAGCTAAAACATACCCACCAATCTCTACTTGCGTGAACTTTTGCAGTAACTCAGAGCCTCAGGTTCTTTCCGTTTCCTTCAAAAATCCATAAGCTGAGCCTCTTCTAGACCGTGCTAGCTCTGAGTTGATTACAAGCCAAAGCAGCACTCCCGCCGATTTTGATGTGGCTTCGCAGTGCTGTCTTTGAAAGCTCTGCATGCAGCGCCCGCGGCGGCCTGGGCGCCGTGCTCGGTGCAGCCAGAGGAGCGCGCGCAGGCGCCGGGCGTGCCGCGACGGTAACGGGGCTCAGCAGCGGCGGGGGAAGAAAGGGCCGAGGGGCGGTTGGGCGCCAGCGCGGAGGACAGACGTTGGCCTTTTGCTTTTTGCAGGACAGTTCGGTCCTTTCTGCTGACCCTCCTTTGCTGTACTCGGGTTTGAGCGTTTGGTGTGTTTGACCGAGCTGCCCAACACGAGAGCTTGGGAACCTTGGGCACCTGTAGTTGAATCGGAGGGTTATTCTGCCAGCTCAGGATCTGCACGAGGTTAGGAGATTCAAGGTCCTCTGTGTTTAAAAACGTAACCAAAGAGAAGTACCTTTGGGCGCAACACATCCCAGAACCCGCTGTCGCACAGCATCACAGAGGCTGAAGGGCAAATGCTTTAAGAAGAGGAAATATAAATGAGCATAGGCGCGGTGACGGCCTGCACAGGTTTGGAGCCAAACCTCCAGGTTGCTGATGGGCACAGACCGAGAGGAGGGAAACCTGCCTGCTCGGTGGCACGTGGAGCTGGATGACCGTTCAGGCGGTGGGCTGGGCGAGGCTCACGCTGCTCCCTGCGTGCTGCAGCGCAGCAAGAGCCAGCCGCCGGTTTTACAGCATGGCAGAGTTCCTGCGGACGCCTCGGTACCAGAGCAGGCCCAGGCGGTGTTGGTATGTTCCGTATATGCACTCTGTATACTTTAATATGCTCTATACACTCTGTGTAGTTAATAACTCTTCCGTAGTGGAAGGAAAGCTGCCCACACCTTGCAGGGCTTAGATGGGATGCTGCCAGGAATTGCCAACTGTTTTCAGCCAGACCACCAATAACAATAACGAGTGAGTTAAAAAAGCAGTAATTTTCAGGATTTTCATTCCAACTGAAACCTGTCTCCTGCTTTGACACACACCCTGAAGCAAAGGGACAATTACCTAGTCACAACACTCGCTCTCATTTGCATAACCTCAATTAAATTGTTCAGATGCTTCAGATACTTTCGCGACAGAAAGATATTCCACAAATAAACTGACTACGTGTTACTGACACCGCTGCCATCCTCTTATCCCAGAACAACCTGGGCACAGTAGCTTTGTAAAATTCTTAAGCTGCCTTTGAGAAAATCCTTTTTATGACACCCTTGCAACCTTATATAGTCGAAAAGAGCCAGGGCAACAGCAGAGGGAGGATTTTATCTCCCCCCAGAGTTGGGGGGTGAACAGAGGTAGGAGAGACCACTGTAGACAGAAATTCCATGCTAAGGGATCTCCGAGCCTCAAGGATCCCGGTGTCTGCTTGAAATGTAGTCTCGCTGATCTGTGTCTCAGGCTCTGCAGCCCTTTTTCTGCATCATCTTAAAAGACCTATTATATTTTCTCGCTCATCTTCACATTTTAGCCGGGCAGCCTTGGCTCTACTCTTTCCAAGTTTGCTTTGCACCAGATGGGCCTATCTAAATACCGAGTGTAAGCAAAGAAACCAGCAGCTGCTGCCCGGGGTCTCCTAGGAGAGGCGCAGGGCTCCGCACGCCGCATGGAGACGGCCCAGGCTGCAGCCGGCAGAGCCTCCTCTCCGCGGCATTTCGGAGCCGCTCAAGGTTGTGGCCGTGACAGCTCTCAAATGCTAGTGGCCGCAGACATGCGACCAAGCCCTGGCCGTGCCACACGTCACCTCCTGAACGTGATTTTCCTTCAACAGCCATCAGTAAAATAAATAGACCAGAAAAAATTAACAGTATCACTGCATGTATTTCAGGTATTTCCAATGTCATTTAACACATCCCTTCATAATCAGTAGACACGTAGAGAGCATCTTGATACCAGACACTGAAGAGGAGCATGTGCTCAAGTACTTTACTGAATTGGGCCATTGATGAGGTGCCTGTAGTGTAAGAACTTGCTGTATTTCATTAGATACTGTAAAGAAAATACTCATTTTTACCAATTAGGAGATGAAAAGCCTCTCTAAAACACACCAACCTCTACTCTGGCAATTATTTCACCATCCACGAATGATTAATTCTGAACTATCATGAACTGCTGTGCCTAGCTAATAGGACATGAAAAGAAGAAATGGCACTTAGTTGCTTTCGATAATGGCAGCGAGGTGAGAGGTGCTAGCGAAATTCGGGGAAAACCTCTCGCAGCGTCAAACTGCTAAAGGCCAGGGCGTTTATCAGAGTTACGTATCTTTGAGCGTGCCTCGTGTTTCTAGCACAGACCACAGATATTCCAACACATGCCCTGCTGTGCTGTTTGCTCAGCAATGCCTATAACCTTTTGCTCTCATTTTCATGCTAGTCTCCTTTCTGGCCTGCACGGTGTTCATGCGGGTGTTGATAGGGAGCTTCAGGCCTGAATTTGGAGTCTGGGGAAACAGATGCTCCTGCCGCAACTCATTCCAGCTTCCAGTTTGTATTTGCGTTCTTTCTGTTTAAATCTTACACTGTAGCCTGGTGGGTGAGAGAAATCAGCCACATCCTGACTGACCTGTCAGGAAATTGTCATATATCGACATGCAACTCTGCTCTACTTACGGATCTATAACCTTTTGGGAATCCTGCTAAAGAGGGAAGGCTTAAGCTTCCCAGGGGATGGAGGAGAGGTGGCTTCTCCCCCCACCCCGAGCCGTGTGAGATCAGCATATCCCAGCTGCGTATTTGAGTTGGGGGTAGTTGGGAGATTCCTTAACAAGTGCCTTTCCCAGGTGGGACGTGTCATAATCTGACAAAAAACACTGGATGGGATAGGGCAGCACCTGTCTCACGGAGACAGTCCTGAGGTCCAAGATGTCTGAAAGGGGATCGTGTCGGTTATAAGCTCCTCTGTGGTGGCACCTCGGGCAGTCGCCCGAGGCCACGCTAGCATTCCCTGCTAGCCCGCTCTGCCCTCCAGCCCTCGTGCATGGACTGGGTACTGCAGCGGCTGCTGAGGACAGCGAAGGGCCGAGGCCAGGCCCGTTCTGTTCACTTGGCGCACGCGGCGGGTGAGGCAGCGCCGGGCGCCCCGTCGCATGGCACAGAGCCCGCCGAGGGCGCCCACGCTTCCCGCGGCTCCGAGCGCTGCGGTGCCCCGCGAGCGCACTGTGAGCGCGCTTGGAACCTCGGGCAACCTTCTCGAGCGCCTGCAAGACCTGGCGGGCTAAGATTCCCTCTCAGAGGTGGCTTGGGAGCTGAGGAGCTTCAGGAGCCAGCAGGCCTGGGACTTGGCATTTAAAGGCTCCCGAGCTCTCAAGGGCTGGAGTTCCCCGCCAGGCTCTGTCGTGCGCCCAGGGCGCCCCGAGTGCCGTCTCTATTAAGAGAGTCTCAATCTGAAAACTTTATACAATGTCATGGAAATATATGCCAGGCTTAGCTCAGCTATCTAAGTCTCGTGATGTAGCTAATAGATTGTAACTCTAGGGACGGAGGTGCAAACGCCAGCCTAACTGCCGATCAGATGCACAGATCTAAGCTTCTGCGTGCCTCAGTTTCCAGACTACCGGGGGTGAATAAGAGAAAAAAACGCTCTGTTTGGGCGGTCTGGACCTCTGAAGCAAGGAGCTCGCTCTGGTAGAAGTCTCCCCCCCCAGACGTGTTGGCGCCTAAAGCCTGGATGCAGCAGTGATGATCTCCCAGTCGCGCAGGGGATGGACACGCACACGCGGAGCAGCCCTGGGACGCAGGCCCAAGCGTGTTTTCTCCAGCCTTTCCCCGGCGCGCCTTCTGGCCACTGCTAACTCCATTGCAATATCCATGTTCCGCTACAGACCTGTTGGACCCGCTCCAGCGCAGATGTGCCGAATTGTTCAGGGGCCTCTGTGCTGAACCTAGGCACTGCAGCACATGGACTTGTCGGGCTAACTGCTCAAGCTGTTGCTCCACTTACAATAGAGAATCTCATCCACTAAACCATGGCCTGGGCAAACCATTGCCTGCCTCAGACCTTCTCCCAGAAGCCTTAAACAGGCACGTACAAAGGGATGGCTGCAGCAGGAAAAGCAGAGCTGGCCGAGTCATCTGCAGAAGGCTGCTCCTCCAACACATTTTTCCTCTCTCACTGTACATAAGCAGGTCACAAGTGATTCCTACAGAACTCCTGCTTACTACCGTCTGCTGGTCTAATGGCTGAGATGCAGTCCTGGAGAAGGCAGCCTTTGGATGAGGCAGTTTCCCTGCTGGATGGGCCAGTGGCTCTAGCCAGGACTGAAACCCGCTGTCCTCAGTGATAAACACAGAGAGGGCACAGGGCAAGCTCTTATCCTAAGCCCTTGCAGCGACATCCCCAGGGTTTTCTAGTCAGTAGCTGAGGATTTCTTCCAGCACTTTTGCAAACTTGGAAATTTGCTTTTGACATACCCTTCAGAACTGCTGCTTCCGGGAACTATTGCATCCGTTTACTCCTTAATGGGGGCTGGAATTTCCCTCCCTATCCCAGCTCAGCACTGTGCATCATGAAAAGCTTTCTCAAGCTTTGGCTTAAATGGGACTTAAATGATCCCTACACACTGGGCTAGTCCGTTAGAGTAGGATGAATTCAGTCAATAGTATTTACTGAGAAGTTATACCCTGAAGGCAAGGCGGTGGAGGGACAGAAATCACTTCAAAATCGGAGGATTATCTGCAGCACTTCTTTTCCCTTGCAGTATTCTCCCAAACCTAGCTCCAGCCCTAGAGGGGCGAGAGCCTTCCCAGCCTTTCCGTACTGAAACACCACTATGTTGCTAAGTCTGTTACTAGGCAAAATATGTTTTCACAGCCTAGAAAACATTTTCAAAACACAAGAGAAGATTTTACTGTTTGTAAACTGAATCTGAGCTTCTTTGAGAATAACAAAACTCTCACGCTCCTAAATTCTCATAGTTACGGAGAAACAAAATGAAATGAAGCCACCTTGGTTCTGCTGTGGTCTGGGGCGAACGTGCTACAGCTTTGCGAGTTAACTCCTCCCGGTGCCCACGAAGGCTGAGACAGACCCCGGTGGCCTCTTGGGGGAGGCAGGGAGGGACTGTGCGGCACCGGGGAGGCGGTGACGTTGATTCACCGCACACTGCTCGATGCTCCTGCCCGAGCCCTTCTCGTGAGGGTCCAGCGCGTGCGGCTACGATCAGCGCCGGCAGCTCTACGAGGAGCACGGCCCATGTACAGGGCTGTCTGCCGAAGGCAGCCCTCCCTCTCCACGCGGAGGCTGGGAGAATTGTATGCAGAAGAACACAAGTAACATTTAAAATTTGATGTACGTGTATATTCATACTCATATATATGTGCACCTGGCCTTAAACTGAAGAAATGCAGGATTTCTACTCATACTAAAATGGTAAGTTTTTGAGGATGTTTTGGAGGAGTTTCAATTCTGACTTGAAGCTTTAAACCTGTGAATCGCTGCACGCGCAGCTCCTAGGGCCATTCTGATTCCTGTTCTGTGCAGCCCAGAGGATTTCCGCTGCTTATCCCTCTATTAATGCCAATAATTTATGTTTGGTCAAAGGCTATTTTTCAAAGGCCTAAAAAAGCCTTTCAATCCACCACTGAATTTTCTGATGTTTAGCATTATAGAGACACACATTATGCCTAGATTTTTAAAGTACTTGTACGTGAGTAATAGTTTGAATGATCCCCTGAGGTCTCAACAGCCGGCAAACTGCCCTGTACTCGCTCCTGCGCAGGCTGTGTCCACATGCCCAAGGGATCAGCAGGAGGTGCTGGCACGAGATGGGTCTGGGGGCCCATTACCAGAGGGGGACATACGGTATTTTAGGGTAAATTCTCATTCTAGAGGACCATGGGTCCTGTGTTGAAGGCCTGGAGACGTTGGTGATGCGTTTAGACTTGTGTGTGACCCTGGGCAAAAGGCCTGTCTCAGCGCCCCAATTGCAAAATGGGAATTATAGCTTCCCCTTTGCCTCCCTTCCTTATTTAAGTCAGAAGCAGCTTGGGACAGGGACAATCTCCTCCTTTGTGGCTAGACAGTACGTAATATAATGGGGTAATTACAAAATAATAAGGAATGATTCTGTGCCCACACACACAAAAAAACCCTTCATAGTAATAGAATGCTCACGTACTGTGGCAGTTTGAGCAATTGCTGTCCATAGGTAATTGCCTCCAAGGGTAGTTTGCATTGCCATGGGCATCACTATGTGCCTTATATATGCACCTTGCAGGTGCCATCTGAAATGAGCTCTCTTGGTACCTTCAGGGCGCTGCTGCAGGCATCAGCCCAGTCCTGTGTTCCCCCGAAGGCGCCTTGATGCTGCCAGCGATGGCGTTTTGTGACTTGCCCGATAAGATTAGTCTGACAACTCCGAGTTTGTTCAGCAGGAGCCATCAAAACAGATGGCCACCACTTTCAAGTATCATCCTGACTTGTATTTGTACCCAAGATCTACAGTTATGTACTGCCCCCCGCTTGGCTGGATTCCCTGTCTCTGTTTGGGATCTATGGCTTTAGAGTGGAAAATGGAGATGGGGGAACCGTAGGTGACCTAGGAAGGTGTAAGAATGAGGATATTGTTCTGGCGGTCTCGTCTTTGGGCGACATGGCACTTCTGGCCCTGATAGCTCCAGTACTGAGCCACTCTGTGCCCTGCTGTCCTGGTCTACTTGCAGCAAGTATGTGTTGCAGCTGGGGATATGTGCTCTGTTTCTGTGCTTCCTTTCTGCATTTAAGATTCCCACCTTCTACGCCGAGGTTTGGTTTCATTTTTGTCAAGTGCGGGAGTCCGCTTGGGCAAGAAAGGGCACCAGGTCTACCCTGTTCCTGAGCTGCTGTGTTAAGAGCGGGGCTGCCTGGCAGCCTTGAGGGCGCCAACGCGAAGGTAACAACCCGTTTCATTCACAGCATGGAGCCGTTTCCCCGCTAGCTACCCTGGAAGGGGCACAGCTGCCTGTGCACACAAAATGGGAGCACGAAGCCGCGCATCTTGTCCGCGCCGGGGCCCGCACCGCACCTGCCGCGCATCCCGGCCGCGCATCCCGCGGCTCCGCGGCGCATCCCCCCTCCCCGGCGCGCATCCCGCGGCTCCGCGGCGCATC
>JAYECN010433357.1:0-22519 GCA_035222435.1 Microcambeva ribeirae | reverse complement strand
CTGCTTGAACACCAACCAACTCTCACGGGCCCCCCGACCTTCTAGAGCTCTAGCCCACGGGATTCTTCCGAGGAGGCGGAAGTAGGCTAGGCACAGTTGTAATGAAAGTGTGCAAAACCTTGAAGTGTCAGGATATTTTCTTTCAGTAAAATGACTGCATTTTTTAATTCCAAACTCTTCTTTTCTTCACCAAAAATCATTTATTTGATCAGACCGAGAGCACACAGAACAGTCATCAGTCTGAGTACATATGAACAAGAAATTAATGTTGTATAAGAAATAATTTTTATGGATTATTTAGAAAATATTCTAATGATACAATTCAAATAACTTGATATTTTGAAAACTACCATCCTCTGAATAGTTCAAATGAGGAAGGCTGGATCCTTGATACAATCTCTGATTTATGTGTGTATGGATGCATCTGCAAACGCCTGGCTAGCAAACTCTAAGAGAGATGATTAAATGCATCATGTCTAAGTTTCAAGGGTTGTTTTAAGAGAGTAGGACTTTCAGGTTTCTTTGAAAACAGAATCAAAATCAATTTTAAATATGACCCTGAATCAAAGCAAGGGGCATAAATAGGTCCCATCTTTGAGAAAGTTCAGATCTTGAAACAAGCTTTGCACTCTGCTGTTCTGCCTCTCCTCTTCCTATTGCTTCTCTCCCATCTCCATTTCCCTTTGATTCTTTTCATCTTTCATGTGTCCCTTGTGACAGGTCTAGTAAAGCATTCATCTGTTCAGGAAGCCTCACTGAAATGAGCCCACTAGCACCTTGATGATTTCCAGCAGTGAACAACTTCCCTGCAGATGACTGCCCTATATGTAGTGGGCTGGTTCATTCCTCTTTTTGGCAGAGGAGCCACAGATTGAACAAGCCCTTGATTACCTCTATTATAGGCAGGGTATTTTTTTTTTCCTGATGTTTTTTGCTGTTGGTGGTGGTTTAACAGTCATAATAGTTTCCTCATCTAGAGGGACTGTCAATCTAACTAGACAAACTTGTGAATGAAGCTTTGTACATAGCAAATATTATGGAAGCATATGGCTGTGCTTCAGTTTTGAGACTGAGTCCTTCCAAACAAGACTGAACAGGATTTGAGAACATATTACAGGAAACAATCTTAAAATTTCCCCTAGGGATATCCCGGGTGACTTATACGATAATTTCTAACATCTACAAAAATAGAATATTTAAGCAGAATAGTATGCGGTGAGTGCCTTGGCATCATAAAAATTTACCTAACAACATTAAACTTTAATGCTGTTTTATTTACAGTGGTTACTGTTCTCCCCTTCATCTGGCAATATTTGATCAGTTTAACATCCATGCAGTGGCAGGAGCTATTCATGGTCAGTGAGCCTCTTCCAAGCAGGCATGAAAGAGCCCTTGATGAGAGGTAAATTATTTGCTGACAAGTTTCTAATTAGTCCTGTCAACTTGTTCCAATGTCTAAGCACTGAACAAGATAAATGAACAAGGGATATAAGGGAAAGGAGGCCTGAGAGAAGAAGAGACATTAATCAAAAATAACCTTTTTTTGAAAGTGATTTCAAATGGCCAAAAGCCTAAGAACAGCTATGCCAAGAGTGCCAAGAGATCCTACTTCAATCATTTTCATTGTGATGTGTGGATGGCTTTACTAAACCAATTATTTTACAGTGGGGAAGTTAGTAATAAAAGTCTCACACAAAGCCCATGGACTTAGTGGGAATTTAACATATAATCGTGGGTAAACATGTGTTTAAATGAAATACTACGCAGAAATAATTCTTTGAATGATAGACTCAGTTTATAACTCACAAGGTCCACATATAACAACAAAAACAACAAAAATCCACAATGCAGCAGACCCTGTGGGCCAGGGAATACAGTTGTCTTCCCCAAGAATTTGTGGGAAGAGTCCTGACTTGCTGAGGCCAAATTCCCTCACAGATGAGGCCCAAGCACTTCTCAGTCTGTACCATTCCCCCTATACAGATAGCTTAAGAGCGCTTTTAGCATGGGACAGGGTTATTCCTTGCTGTCTGAACTCACTACCTGCAAACATTGCAAAGCACATTTAATGTCAAACAGCCATTTCATTGCAGAAATGAATTCATCAGTATAACACATTCCCTTCCCCTCTATAGCTAGAAATTATCAGCTCAACAGTTTAGCCAGTAAGATGAATTATATGGGGACAGCTCGTCTTCAGCTGAGTTGGCTCCAGAGGCAAATGAGAACCAAACTGACTCTCTTAACACAGGTGCACTTGAGGAGAGCTCCCACTATCTGAATTAAGGAAGCAGTAATAGAACAACTGAGGCATATGGGGGCTCCTACCTCTGTATACTTGAATTATCACTGAAGGCTTAAGCTAAGGTACTTAGCTACTTAAGTACTTTAGAAATGAATCTGAGCAGTCTCTCAGTGCCTTAGTGAAATCAGACTATCATCATCATCCTGCCAGCTCTCCAAGAAGAGCACCAGTCACTGCTGAGACCCTTAACAAAAACATCACAACTTTCCAAGTCTATATTTCCTCTGTATTTCCCATGATTTAAAACTACCTTTCTTATCTAGCTTTGAGATCTCGTCTTTATTTTCTTCTAACAGTCTTCAGTATAAAAACAAAGGCAACTCTGGATAGTTGAAGGGGTTTTATTTCATTCACTCCACATCTTCATTTTCTTGGTGTAGTTGACAGTAGATATGAGCTAACAGCTGCATACTCCTAGGTTATTCTCAGAAGCACAGAGAGGAGGAACACCCAGAAAAGGAGGGAGGTGAAAACACAGGCCTGAAACAACTGAACCTTCAAAACTGTTAATACCTCTATATATTCTTCTTTTAAACTTAGGAAAGAGGCAGAAAATTTGGAATACGATCGAAAATAACCACAAAGTACTGTAAGGACAAAAGTGTAACTCACACAAAGAGCAAATGAAAGAGTTAAAAAGTAAATCAACCGGGAGCAAGATCAGAGCCTAATACCTTAAAGGTAATACAAAAATAAATGAAGGCATGAAATTAATTCATAGCTTCAGAAGACAGCAGGACAGAAAGAAATAGCCAGAGATGAAGGAAGGTAGAGATCAGTACAGGTATCAAGTAAAGGGTCTTAACAGTCAGAAGAAGAGGGCAGCAAGTTATATTCTCAAGGGAAGTATGTGAGACATACTCATTACAGACATTCAAGAGATTAAAAATGTGACATTAATGAGAAGTGGCAAACAGAAAAGCTGTGACATAGAGTGCTCAAGAATAGAACACATATACAGGCTGCTCTTGTTTGTTGCACTCACATCAGCTGTTCTTTGGAGGTGACGTGACTGGTGTAAGAGTACTTGGTGTGCATTAAGGCCCATCATGGGCTGTCCTGGACAAGAAGAAAGTTAGCAATACTAAAGTGAATATTTGGGAAGATTTTATTGCAAAGAGTCATAAACACAGATGCTCGTATTAGGCAGTAAGTAATGAAAATAACCTCATTCCACCTCTTCTGCTGAAATGCTCTACTGGCTGTTCGTCTTAGCCAGGACCCTGCCATTATGGCCTGTAGCTGTATGGAGTAGTGTTGTTTGAAAGCAAAGCAAACAAGCTCAGATGAGACTGCTCAGTTTATTGCAGATAGATTTTTCTGGTCTTGGTGCCTAGAGCCAATACACTAGTCCCATCTTCAAGTTTTCCTTTTCTTCAGCTGCATTTATTTGTTTTAAAAATGAAGGAAAACACATTTAATCACATATTTCCAGGTGTCAAATCCTTAAGCAATATAGGAAACACAAGCAGTGAAATCATGACATCCTTTTGGTACCTAACCTTTGTTGTTGCTTCCCTTACATGAAGTTTAAAGAGTAATTGCTGCAACTGTGGATAGTTTAGTGACCTCCTGCAGTACAGAGATATCCCCTCTAAGGTATACATTCAGAGTGGAAAAATTATATATATATAAAAAAAAAGGAATTATTATTCCTTCTTAGGAATAATAATGGACCTAATTAAAGTCTCCTGTCAAACATAAAACTCTGACAAGAGAAGAAGGTGTTAACTATAGTGATCTGGTGAAATATGTATATTTAGAGAATTAAAGTGACAGTTCTTACAAGATGTATGGTTCAAGAAAGGACACGGCATCTAGTTACAGATTGTTCTTAGGAGAAGGCCACTTCCATTGGGAAGTAATAATTCATGCTGCCATCTCATTTCATATCTTATTGCAACAGACATACAGCTTACATAGTTTACTTATCGTAAATATTTGTGTTGAGTAACAATATCTTATCAAATGATTTTTTTGTGTCTCAGGCTTTGCTTAGTTAGAATATTTTGAAAGTATGAAGCACTGTCTCATAGTGTCTTCATGCCTTACGGAAGCTGTATGTATTTCTTGCTTGCAAGACTTCTAAACTGAGATGGTCAAGAGCCAGCCTAATTTCCCGGGTCTTGATTCCTCGAGAAGTTAACCAGCACCATGTGTCTCAGTCTGCTGTGATGTCTGGGCACACAATGCACTGCTCACTGCTGTCTTTCGCAGCAGCCTACTACCAGTAGGCCACAGGAGCAAAATAAAGTGTAGCTAATGAACATGAAATTATACAGTTTAAAAGAAAAAACAAACAAGCAAGGAACAGTAATTTTGTTGTTCTTTCTCTGAGGCTTATCTGTCATGGTAAAACTATAGTACAAAACAGAATTAGGAATTTCTGCATACAACCCCCAATGCTGCATGAATAAGGGTAATGCTTTCTGCAGCCATTGATTTCCCCAAGCAAATGAAAAGAGATGACAGATAAACAAAGGTTTAGTTCTTGCAGAGGCTCTTTTCCACTTAGGGAGGGAAAGGCATTGTTACCACTGCTTTAGCCATATCATCAAGGAAGAGATACATGTTATTCTGTAAGGTATATAATTATGATAGAGAAACAGAGTGATTCTAGCTGCCTAGATGCCAAAGCTTTAAACATTGTCTGTCAGATGTTTTCACTATGAACTGAATGCAAATCAGGAACCAGGGAGTGAGGAAGAGAAATAGTGAAACCGTTGTTTGAATGTTGTGAGCCTCAGGTTTCTGAAGGCAGCTCCAGAAAGACCCTCTCTCCAGAGGTAATTCAAATCTTACCATCTAAGTACCTATTGACCAGCCTGGCATACTATTTACAACCAGATAGCTCAGATAAACAGTTCTTCTCACCCCCTCCATCTGAGGGCAATTTTTAGCTACTGCTCTTCACAGTGCCATTCCTAGCCTGAGCCAGGCAAAGTCAGAGTCCTTGTACCTCAGAGCCTTGGTGCACCTTGTCCCTTCACCCATGTAACTCACTTCCTATCATGCAAAAAGGATACGGAGCAAATAGAAGTGAAGGGTGTAGTAGTTATGTAGAGGCTATAGAAGAGAGAACATCCCCCATAGTTGTATTTGTCACCCTTCTCGGGTACAAAATAATGAGTTTTTCCTTGATGTCTTACATATATTATAATTCTTTTTATATTAAATGCAAGAGCAATATGCTTGACTGAAATATCTACTACCACATTTCAGCATACTTAGAAAGTTTGGAGTATTCCTAATTCTATGGTGAATATTTTCTTTGCAATAAGATTATTATAATGCTCAGAGCTGCCTATTTGCCCATCAATTACAAAGCCACAGCCCACAAGTTAAGATGCGGTTCTGCCATCAGAAACAGAGGAAGGCTGTTCTCTCCCCCCTCACATCCCACTTAATCAGCTAAGGACAGATTGGATGAAGAATTCTTTAAAAGTGGAAAAAAAAAACAATACTGAACCACAAAATGGAGCAAGGCAGTTTAATGAGTCTTCACCATCCTTGTCCTCGACAGCTGACCCAGCAGATGAGATCCGTGGAAATGCATGTGTACCTTGGTGCTCAGATGATAATGCTTCCTGGCAGAAACGTCACTCCACATAATTAGAACTCTGGCTAATGCGAGCTTGGAAACTGCCAATGGACTAATTAGCTGTGTCAGGAAGCACATGCTTCTCCATTTCTTAGCAATTAACTGGCGCTGAATGTTTTTTTTTTTTTTAAGTAACCCGCTTTTCAAATAATATTTTTTTAAATAAAAAAAAAAAAGAAACAAAGTTTGGAGAAATTTCACAATCACCACTAACTACCAACAAGGAATCTTCCAAAAGGAGAAGATGCTTTCAGGAACTCAGACAAGTTTGCTCAAGTCAAAATATAAAATAAGCAAGCAACCCTTCTCATTTTCTAGTTACTTTACAGATATAATAAGGAATCTGGCATTCTGCAGACCCAGACCAAGAGTAGGGAATGGCCAGGGAATTTGGATTAAGAAGTGTTTATGAATTAAAGAAATTTTCTGTTGTTCAGAAACAGAATTAGCCTTAAGGAAGAACAGTTACCAAACTTATCAGACCACATATTTCCTATATCTGGATAGCAGATACACTGTACTGCATTTCAAAAAAAAAAAAATGCTGTTCAACTCAAAGTTTTAATTTTAAATAGGCTTATTTTTCACCTTTTGTAATACACAAAAATCACAAGTACAGGATGGATGGCAGGCAGAAAACTGTCAAGAATGACCACTAGGAAACCATATCCTAAATCACTTTTTTTACAATACTTCTCTCTTGCAGAAAATGCCTCAACACACAGAAGGAAGACATACATTAATCAAAATAGGGCTATTCCTGTATCGGAGGAAGAAATTTCCCCCTACTGGAATTCAACCCTATTTAGCAGCTGTCTCTTTAGAAAGCACCACTCTAATTCTACTTACCAAGATCTGACATAACCTAATAGATTCCCGGTTTCTATAGCTACCTGGGCTCTGGGAAGGATGACGAGGAAGAGAAAAAGTTAACTTAAAGTTGTCTTAAATCTTCTTCCTTCAGCAGTCTTCCACAGGACACACTCCAGAGGGACTTACTGATCTGACTGAGATGTTTGTACACTCACTTGTTGTAGTTGTTCAAAAAGAAGTCCCTAGGGCTAAACTCAAGGCTTTGAAATCTTCGTATTTGCCTTAAAATGCATAAAGAAAGGCCATAGTTAAAATCCACAAGGGTCCTCTTGAGTTTGTTGAGGCATGTTAACCAAACCTCTCAGAGGGAGGCTGATCTCAGCTACAAGGTGTATCCACAAAGACACGTTCAAGACACAGGCGGAATGAATCCTCGGAGATTACTTTAAGCTGTTTAATGGAGTGGGGGTTACTTACATTGTATTTTACTTATTACTCCTTAAGTTAATTTTAGCCACAGAATCACAGAATGTTTGAGATTAGAAGGGACCTCTAGAGATCATCTAGTCCAACCCCCCTGCCCAAGCAGGGACACCTAGAGCACATGGCACAGGCCCGCATCCAGGCAGGTTTTGAAGATCTCCAGAGAACGACCATTTAACTGGCTTCGCAGTAACCTCAGCTACACCTTTACTGATTTTTTTTCATCATTCCTTGCATCTCCTTTAACTCTAACATTTGCAATTGGGAAGGAATTTGCCTGTGGATGTAAAGCTTCTTGAAAAACACAAAGGCTCTCTCCAGCCGCCTTTAAGAATTGGTTGCTTTGGGGTTTAAATTGCAGCCTTGTGCAGTGGTTCCCCAAGGGCTCCGTTTTATGATTCCCCATTCCCATCTTCTTCTGTTATGTCTATATTGGATGGATCAGGAAAGACACAGCCCTGCCTGGCTCATCTCCAGCACAGGTGCAGTGCACAGAGCCTCCCCATTGACTTGGCTCAGGCTATCTCAGATCTAGAGACACCGTCATCTAGCATGCAGGGTATTTAGCTTGAGTGCCACATAGATGCTCTTAGCTGCTTTTAGGATTCAATAAATAATTTCTTGTGGAGCAGTGGAAAAAAAAAGAAAAAGTCAGTACAGTACCAAGTCTTGCTTGTCTCCACTTGCCTGGTATTGCCAAAATGAATGGTATAAAACAGATCCGTAAGTTTTCTAACTTATTTTCTAACTATGTTGATGCATGTTTTCAGGAAAGGACCCAAACACTTTATAATGGCAGTCTGTTTGAGTAAGATGTTACGTACAGCCATCTATTTAGATATGAGAAGTGCACTGTGTTTAGTCTGCAAAGACCATGCCTCAGACTGGAGCGGCCAGTTCTGGCCACCCTGTGTAAATAGTCCAGATGCTTTTCTTAGTTGCATCTCCCTGCAGCTGAGGACCAGAAGCCACATAGACAAACCCATATCCCTGTCCTCCATTTCCCCCTGCTTCTGGGCCATCCACCGCAGCTGCAAAGAGCAGGCTAGGGGTCATCAAAGGTATTTCTCAGGCCATGAAGAAGCATCCCCTACTCTGCGAGCCAGATTGATGTAATATGTAGAATTGAAGCTGAGCAGGTGAGCATATCATAGATTCTGCTCTAAAGGAGAATTTAAGAGAAGCATCAAGAACAGGATAAGGAAGGCAAGTCTTGTGGATTTCAGACTTGAATAGTTTTTGATTAGACTTCCCCTTCTGAATTTGAGGAGCCGAATGTTTGGGGAACAACTGTCAGCATTACAGTGGCTTCCCTTTCAACCCTCCGTGGTTTGCCATTGTGGAAGTAAATTGACATATTTGCATGTGAAAGCTCTCCATTATCACTCCCACACTCAGGATGGATTGAGAGCTAATGGGTCTGGAAGAAGAAATAGATTGCCCCTTAATATATATAAAAAAAGTTCACCTCTTCCTGTCTCCTGCTCCCCTCACAAGAAAAACACCCCATCCATTCCTGAGGTCATCAAGGGCCAGAAGGGAAAGATTTCCCCCTCCTATTCCTCTAACGCTGGTTGCAAGGGGTTTTCTGTTCTTGTGTGAGAAGAAAACTGAAATTGAAAGAGCCTTCAATTCAACAGAGAGACCAGGTTCTGTATTTTGCATACTAGTTGAGCAGGGCTGAGCTCAAGACAAGGTCACTGTTTCTACATTGCACATACTTGCTCTATGCTTCACTTTGCAAGGATGTGTGTGGGGTTATACTAATCTCATATGATGTGTTTAAGGACTCTCCTTTCCCGTAAGTCTATGAAAACACAGAGCATCCTCCTTTTTTTCCCTACCCCACACACCGTAGAATTATATCTGACATAAGAAAAAACTTGCACTAAGACCAAGGGAAAAACTAAGGCCCTTGAGAGACATGAGACCACCTTTCCTTCTTGGCAAGATCCAGGACTCATTCTAAGCCAAGGAAGTGGAAAACACCAGCACTTCTTTCCCCTCCCCAGTATGGCAATCCTAGAGGAAGATCAGACCTGTACATTAAAGAGATTGAGAAGCTGCATGCTATAGGAACAACAGTGACTGACTGCTGCTGTTCAAACTTTTTCATTCTCAATTCAGCAGCAATAGTTTCTGGCAACCCCTGGGAAAAAAAAAAAATAGTGTAAGCCTGTTTTAAAGAATGTTACAAAGTTCAGCAGCTGCAGAGAACCGCAACACCCTCTCAAGAAAGCAAGCAAACATTTTAAATTAACAAGATTGACCAGGAGATCTTTGAGTAATAAGCACTGATTTCCAAACAAATTCTATCAAAATAAACTTGAATAAAAATATTAAAGCCTGTGCATTGTTCCACAGAACAGGCCAAAAAAATCCTACTCTAGTTCATGCTAAGCTGTTTCTTAAACAATTCCTCTCACCACAAGACCAGAGAAAGTGGAAATTTAACTGTCCCTTCCAGCACATTAGCTTCCTGATTACTCCTTTTTCCTTGTGAAGGTACTAAGCATCCACTTTCCAGATGTGTTTGAGTTACAAGCCAGCTATAACCCATCTAGAAGCTCCTGACATAATGATAATATAAACAAATCCAGGCAGAGGTTACTGACACAAAGAAAACAGACTGCTGATGGAAACAGATAACCCTTGTAATGACTCTGCATTATGTTATTTCATAAAAATATTCATTAAAATATAATGTTTATTGCTCCAGATCCTGTGTCACCACCCTTTATTATCTTAGTCAGTCTGCATTCCCTTAGATAAAAGCACCCTCTTGTATGCATTTTACTCCTGCTGGGAGCCAGTCATGGGAAACTATATATACAAATAATATTTACTGGAAGACTTTGGAATTTATTTTGCTTTTGCCAAAAGTGCTGTGCCTTCCACTGCACAGTTCTGCCCAGAGTGCTAAGCTCCTCTGCTGCAGCCGCAGGGCACCTCAGGCCAACTCCTCTAATTGAGTGTGGCTAATGTTGCTCATCTGGGAGGTTTAAATCAAACATTGAAAAGAAACCATGTCAGAGGTTGGTACTTCTTCTTTCTCCTATTAGGAAGTTCTCTGACAATCTTGGTAATGCATAGCTGGCAGATTCAGGTGAAAAATATCAGAACAAAGTGAATAGTAAATAATAAGATGCACTTTTCCTCTAATGCTACATGATCTTTGTATTACTAAACAATCCTACACAAGTATTTTCTACTGCTTTATAATAAGTGAGTTTTCCAAAATTATCACTGCCTTACTTTATACCCTTTGTGCAGTAAAACTCTAAGGAAAGGTGTGATTTGTGCCTTTTGCCGTCAAAAGTTTGCAGCTGATGGTGACAGAGCCTGTCTTGGCCATTTGTACAGCACTGGTTCTTCAAATGATTCACGCACCAGAAACAAGTCTGCTCTCTAGCCATGCCTGACTTCAGAGAACTAAAGAAAGCACGTTCATAACTAGGAGCCTCTTTTTCTCTTGATGGAGAGAAAGAGCCCTCTTCAGATGAAAATCTGCTGCACCATAAGGCCTTCTGAAGGTCTCCATTTTTCCCCTAACCGCAAAGAACAGTGTAACTTATCTCCTCTGGTGACCATGACCATATCTATTTTCAGTACACTGGTGATTATTATCAATATAAAATGAGATTTGTAACCTGGACAGGAAAGTGCTGTCTTTCAAAACAGAATACCCAGCATTCTACCAAAAGATCAAAAGGCTCTCTGAGTTTTCTTTAAGACAAATTTTCAATCTTCTTGAGCCTCACCTCTTATATCAAATAGAGGTAGTGTCCAGCCCACCTAGCCATTTGTTTCTGCACTCTAGGTGTCTTGGGAAGCTGCACATCTAGGAACTGGCCAACTTTTTCATTGGAGACAGGGAGCATTAGTGTGCCAAATTTTAAGTATTTAATTTCAAGAGAAGCCCTCTGGTGATCTTTACATAGACAACAGACCCTTTCCCCTAATGTCTAGACAGCTGCAGCCCTTGTTTCATGAGGACTACCTCACCAGTGAGCTAAAATGCAGATTTAGGCATTCCCATTGAACATATGGAGCCCATCTGAAGTTACCCAAATTAAATTGTTGAAGTGGACCGAAGGTGTTCAGATCTGACCCCAAAAGCATTTTTCATATCCCACTCATTCCAAGCTTTTTTGAAAGATTTGAAATAAATTTCTTTCCCTTCCCAATCTTTAGACTTTATGTTCCTTATTCTTTCAAGTCATCTGAAATCACTCTTTCACATTAAATTACTTCTCTTTATACAAGGAAAAGGTAACCTTGTGCAAAAGGTACTTCAAGAGTCTTGCGGTGTGTACTTTTCTTATTAAGACAACACTGGAGAAGGAAGCTATTTTCTTGTGCTTCGTTCAACAATAAGTGAACTGTTTATACAGTGAAGCACAAGGATTGATAACTTACAATTTTATTCTGGCTTACGGTAATAACTTCCATTCTTCATAAATTAGTAGTAAGTTCACATTACTCTTACAGTCTGGCCTGTGTCTCTTTGAAATACATGTTTTCATTTCAATAGTACCCTGAAGAAATTAATTCCTTGCATTTCTCATCTCATCAAAGAAGTTTTCTTCTCCTCCATTCTATTTTTTGCATTTCAAGTGCTTACTTGTCCTTGGGTTAGGGAATCAGATAAAAGGAGCATGTACTCAGACTTCTTTATTGCTTTTCTCACATTAGTATTCCACTACAGAAACCACTGTCTTTTGTTTGATGAGGGAGCCTGACATGAGATATATGAAGTTTGGATGTCTATGACAGAATGAATTTGAGATGTGCGTTTGTGACATTCTTCCCAGTCTGAGGGTGAACAGCTCTCTGTTTTATGCTTGCTCATGTTCGCTCATGTGTGAGCTCTTTAATTTCACCCAAAAAGTCAAACCTCTTAGTCAGAGACGTAGGTCTGTTCCTCCATGGGCCGGACAATCTTGGAAGAGTTAATCTGGTAACTACTGTTGCATGTTGCAGTGTGATTGTATTCCTCAAGTTTGACAACTCTGCACAAGAAACAAACTTCAAAATCTCTTTTGAGCCCTGGCCCTTGGGTCCTTCACAGAACAGTAAGGACTAGCACAGGGGAAAGGTTTCATGGAGAGCAGCAAGTGTTTCTGTCAGTCAGTTTGCGACAGTGGCAATGCTTCTGTGTACTAAAAATGAATCAGGAGAAAAAAAAAAAAAAGTGACGTAAGTGACATTTGCTTTAGGGCCATTTGTTTTAAAAAGGAAATCTTCCTTGCATAAGAACTGCAGTTGCCTTCCCTACAAACACTCATTAATGAGTATATCACTCAGGTCATTAATAAAACCTGAAGCACTGGACCCTGAATATCGCACAAATGAAGAACTTGATAAGCTGACCAGAAATCACCTGAACTGAAAGAAAGAACAAAACTGTAGCGAAAGTTTCATTTCATCTTCTAATAAATACAAACACAGGCACAAGTTAGAGGAAAAAAAAAACATAAAATAAAAAGACAGAAAACCCTCAACTGAAACTCGGCCATGTGTATAAGGAATAATGATGGATGGTATTGATCACAACCTGGGTCAGCTGCAAGATGTTAAACATAAAATACTCGTAGGATTAAACTGACCAAGAGACTGAGATAGTGAGTGAAAAAATTTGCCTTTATTCCTTCAGTTGTAACTCTCCAGACACAAATTATAAATTAAAACAGGACATGAAGTAAATTATCAACTAGTAGATATGTCTAGGTCTATCTAGATAGAAAAGGACGGGTCAAAGCACAGCAAATGCTGTTATGTTCAGGAAAGGTGCTGTTACTGATTAGTATCGCTATCACCCAAAGAGCGTGGACTAGAGCCCCTCCGACTCAGCTCACCGAGAAGAGCGCGGTCACACAGATTGCACTGTTCTGCTGCCAACCTGTGCTCCGTCTCTGCAGCATGACAGTTCAGCTGAGCAGCTGCCTGGAACAAGACTCAGAATTATACCAGCATAAATGTGTGTGTAATCGAATTGTCAAAAGAGAAGGCAGTGTATTTGCACAGCTACATAACACAGGCAAAGTACTTGATGAGATGGCACTTGCGCAGAGTAGAAAATAAGGTGAGACGTATGTAGCTTTGGGGAGTGAGTTTGTAGGCTTAATGGATTTGTAGGAATTGCTGTTATTATTAACTATTGCATCTCTATCTTGGAGTGTCCGTTTGGCATACCCACAAAGTAAAATACTTTTCCCACAAAGCCTTGAATCAAAATGTATAATTCCACCTCTGAAAAGGGCACTCAGGGTTAAAAGGTTATTTCAGTCTTGACACATAATCAATCTTTTGCTTCTCTGATGAAACTGTCAGTGGCAAATCAGGGTAGGTAGCAGAGTGATATCCTTCTCTAGCCACTGCATCACCAGAAACTAACAATCTATAGCTGGCAACGTACAGGCCCTTCTGCTAAAGCACCATTTGGTAGGAGTGACTTACAACGGCAGGTGTCAGGTTCAAGTCCTTCTAGAAACATTTGGTAGAATTATAACAGATATTTTCTAGACTTTGTAAGGGGGATTATCAATCCACTTCACCAAGATGCTGATACCAATGCATTTTATAGACAATGTCTTGACCTGGAACACTGATTTAGAGAAACACTCAATACGATATGTTGAGCCTTCTTTTCTCTCTGACTTATGTGTTTGCTTGGTATCAGTTTCTAAGCATCATCAGAGACAGGGAACCAAAACAGAACTAGCTTCAAAACAGATCAGACCTACCATACCTACCTTTCTCAGTTCGAATTACTCTCCATAATTCTATTGCAAAGTTCAAGAACCCCCCAGAGAGCTAGAAAGAGCTTAGTCAACACACACAATGATAACTATTAAATATTAGGAGCAGATAAGCATTAATACAACCTGGCAGAATAACTGAAGAAAGACCGCGCACCAAAAAAGACTGTAAGTAATAGCAGGAGTAATGAAATTGGCTCTTAAGAAGGTTCCAGAGAATCTAGAAAAGATTATTTTCTAAATATAATGCAGGCAATTGTCTAGTAGTTTTAGGAGTACTTTTCCTTTGCAGCAAGTAGCATGTGAGACACTGGGAGAAGAGAAGGTCCTCATTCCTTTCTTTTCCTGAGCACATTATCACTTATAACTCAGCTGCCCAGGCTGCCAGCTTCAACTTCAGCATGTGCCTGAGTGAAAAAGTAAGAAGGAGAACAGGGACAGTGAGACAGTAGGGCACACAACTCAGCAGCAGCACAAAAATTATCCAGGCTTTCCCATGTCTTCACCTCTAAGTGGTGTTGCCGCCTGGTCTGGAACTTAAATCTTTGATTTATTGATTAAGCGCTTGAAATGCCTCAAAATGTCTTAAGGTCTGAAGCCATCACAAGACAGTTGGCAAATGGAACAACACTGAGCACATTTGTATTTCCTGTGCAGCAGGTCTTTTACTGTTGTTCTCCACAGCTGTTTTCTGAGGCTGTCCCTCAGACACAGTGACTAGGGAAGGGCAGGATGGAATAATACTTTGCTCCCAGCAAGCCTCCTACTAAGGAGAACATAAAGACAAAAGCAGCTGCCATCAGCACATTTTCTCCAGTATCAGCACTCTGATGCAGAATTCACTGTGCTTCGCTGAGAGCTGAACCTGGGTTGCTTTTCAAGGATGCAATGAGCAGTGCCTAATGCATTCATTACGGTAACTGTTACCAGACATATTTCTGCATCTGAGCGTATCATGGAATTACAGGAAGTTTTATGTCTGCATGCACGTGAAGCAGACCAGCTGTCAAGCAAACATCCTTAACATATGTGCATCTTCCTGTGGGTTAAAAGGGCTCACACCAATCCCCTCTCCAATCCACCAGCTTCGGGAGGCTCAGGAGTCTTTTATTTCATGCATGAGACCCTCATTAAGACATACTCCTGCAGGGTTTTGGGTCAACCTTCTGTTAAGCAGTTGTTAGCTCATTCCAGTGCACTGGGATTGCATAGGTACACAGTGATGCCATTATCAGGGTTGGTATTTATCAGCAATTAAAATACAGTAGCTGTAGAACTTATCAAGGCTATTTTACTTTTTTTTTTTTTTTTTTGAGGATTACTTTGTTATTTCTATATTCAGAACAGTAAATAGCTGAAATCCCTGCTGACAAACATTGATGCTGCACCTACACCTTGCACCCTGGGGTTTTGGGTTTTGTTTTGTTTTTCATTTCCTAAAGGGCTTTGGCACTTGCGTTATCAAATCATCAGCTTCACAAAATTTCAGTCATATCTCTTCTTGTTAGAAATCAGTCATATGCCATTTATTTGCTTTATATCTGTCCTATCCACTACAAGGAAAGAACGGCAATGTATTGCTGTTGCAAATCCAGCCTACTGGGATTTGCATTGCTGGGCATGAGGATAACTGCCTAATATTGGCTTGACTTTCTGCCATCCTGTCATAGATATTGTGTAATACCCTATTCCTTCTCAGTAATCAACATAGCTGAGAGAGATCTATTTTATTCTTAATTAAAACATCCTGTAAGGCAGATTTTGCCTGGGCTGATTTTTCAGATGAATCTTCTAATGCAATGTATAAAAATCACAATTATTGTTCCTTATTAAAAGGTTTAGCACCTGAAACCACTACTAGAAATCACCCTGAATTTTCTGGCGGAAAACTAACTCTAATTACACAAGGCAAAGAACTCAGGCAACATAGTCCATGCTTTTATTTATCTGCTGAAGGCCATTAAGACTGCTGGACATGGATTGCTTTTATTGCATTATTTTTACTAATGTATCTAAGAAAGAACGGGGAAAATCTACACTGGACTTTCGGAGCCAAAAATTCCACTCAGCAGTTCAGAGATAAGTGGGAGGGAAGGCAGGAATCTCTTTCAGATCCACTGGACTGTATGGCTGTACAGGAAAGGAGACAAGGCCTAGGCTAATGTGAAAAGATTCCTCACTACTTTTAATTAAAATCTTAAAGGCTCCCCATGGTCCAGCTGGCTCCACTGAATTGTCATCTTCCGTTTTTCAGCATGGCATCAATGCTGCATCATTTATGGAGGTGTATTTGCTTAAGAGCTTTCCTCGTTAAAATTCAATTACATTGAAACCGTATAATCCCTCATTGTAATAACCTGATAAAAAGCCCTTAACGGCCACACCACGTGCATTCAGCATGGAAATTGTACATTTAGCAAGGAAATTAGCTCAGCAAAGAACACAGTCCTAATTTAACAATTAGGGTGCAGTTTGTATCAGGCTATTTCAATAAAATTGTAAGGCAATTTACAAAGGAGTTTTGCTTATTGAGAACTACTAAAGGCACATGAATAGTGAATAGAATTGCCATTGCACGTCTGAACAAGAAGTAATATCTTCCGGCATTTCCAAAAGCCAAAAAGATACAAGAAACAGGATCTTTTGTTTGAAGTTTTATATACCAAGCTAATACATTTTATTTTCTGTGTTAAATAGCAAATAAGATCTATTTTACCAAAAATTCTGTAAGATGAGCTATAGAAAGAAGGGAATGGTCCTTGATTTTGAACTTCTTGAATTTTGGGAAATTTGAGACTTGAATTTGGAGGCCAAACTTCCCTAATTGAAAATTTCCCCTATTAGAAATTTCCCCTACTGGGAACTTCCTATAGGATGTAAACTTTCTTAGCAGTTCCCTAGAGATAGAGTTCTGCACTGCATTCAATTATGTGCAAATCTGAGATATATACTTTCCACCCATCTGCTCCTCTGGATAACTTTCTTAGATTTACTAACCACAGTGGGAAGATGTCATTCTGTAGACTCCTTCCACACTTTTACTCAGTCATAAACTAGATATTGGCCATGCAGCAAGATTATTTGTCAAGAGGTGATACTGTGACCCTCTCCTTCACTCATATATGCTCCCAGAAAATCAGTATGGTGTTCCCTGACTTCTCTCTTGAGCTTTTATTGTCTGACCTGATAGTTAGAAAAGCACTTCTATGAAATCTCCTCTTAGTACCCTTTACTACCAGCTGTAGCATCTTTTAATTACTTTGATTTATTGGAAGTGGTGGGTCATTGCAAATCAAACCCAAACATTCCTCTGGAAATACAGTTAATGTTGTGATGCCAAAAGTTTTCAAAAGATAGAGGCCTTCTAGTACACTTTGCCTAACTAGTGGAGAAATAAAGCTCCTGTGTTTCCTGTGTTGCAAACTGGAGAAGTTTCAATTCAGGATTGGTATACAAAAGTCTAAGGAAAAGCAATGTTGTCCTGTTATTAGGCTCTAACATGCAGTACCCACAACATCTGTTTGGGCTGGGATCTGGTGTGATAGAGACAGTCTGGTTTTACATCATCTTTTTACTATGTCCATTGTTAGGGTATGCAGCAGTTGGATTAGACCTTGCTTTTTGTTTGTTTGTTTGTTTGTTCTTTTCTTTTTTGATGTTTTATAATAACATACGGAAATGATTTTACAGCAACTAAAGTCAACAGAATAGAGTTTGAGCTGATGGCAGCTGCTTCTAGCCACAGCACACTTCAGCTCCAAAATACTGTGGTTAAACTGGCATCATTAAGGGATGCTCAGGGATGAGGATAAATATCTAAGTGATTTTTCTTCCTAGTCCTTCTAGCTATCTTTCCATTTATATTTAGTTGCTCATTTTGGCCCTTTGCTGTTCATTTTGTTGTTAAGTGTTAATGTTTCCTCTATGAAGTACAGGTCTCTTATTTGTAAGACTGGTTGTTATATTAAGCCTCTTTTTGCCTCTGCCATGCAGCATAGTGTACAGATCTGAACGGAATTAACAGCTTTAATTTCCTTAGTAAATTTTTTCAACAGAATTGAAATTCCTTTCATTATTTATAAGTGTATAACTATAGATTTGTGCATAATTATTGCTAGACTGCTGAATGTGCTGACTTAATGTGTAATGATAGAAATAAGCAAAGGTTCTATGCAAGAAGTTACTAGTACAGTACTAAATTGGCAATTAAGTTAAGCTGGAGAACACATTTAGCTACTCAAACAGTTTTATGGGGAAAAATAATATTACCTCCATAGGTACTAATTTTACACAGGCAAGATTTTTATGTGCAAAAATCTCATGCACATAAATTCTTAAGTTTTCCAGGGAAAATTATCCTAGATCAGCTAGTATTTTTTCTAGTGTTGAGAGACAATGAACATATTTCTCACTCAGATAATGTGAACCACTTTGCAAATATGCATTTAATTTAGGAGAAGATGTATCACACAGCAATTGATTTTGAGAGTCCAATATTCAATTCTCAGAACTGAAGCTTTTTCTTAGAAGCAACCAACAGAACAAAACAAAATCTTCCCAAGCCCTTATAATCCAAATAAAATATAGTAAAATAAAATAAAATAAAATAAAATAAAATAAAATAAAATAAAATAAAATAAAATAAAATAAAATAAAATAAAATAAAATTCTTGTCAGACTTTCACTATGTTTTTGCTCATTTAGGTGCATCTGCACAATTAACAGTGTTTTGATAGCTTTGAATCAGGTCAGAGTGGTTATAGAGGTCACTGTGAAGAGTTACCACTCAAAGTACAGAAGGACAGAGGTCTTCACATTACCAGTCTTGCTTTGGCACAGAAGTCACGTGTGAATTGTTCAGTGAATTTCTGTAGACACAGCTCCAGAGATGTCAGCCTCCTGGGAGCTCTGCTGAGCTCCTGTGATAAGGATCTGACTGTGCATTTTGAGTTTTTGCTCACAGTCTTGCAGGGTTTAAATGACATGCCTTGAAGTTTGCAAGGGAAGATAAGAAAGATATAAAATAGACCTGCAAATAGCTTATCGGGAATCACGTAATTCATTACTTGTATCCACTCCACAGGTTTTTCCCTATTATAAATTCTCTACACCATTACCTCTCTATCTTTAGTGGTTTAAGGGAGGTTGCTCCTATTGGATTCACCCAGTGACTAGCAAGAACTGACTCACAAGGTGATCTCTGTCAGGGAGCAGCAGGAGCAGGATGCTGCATAAGGGAAGGGGAGCTGAGGGTGACAGGAAATCTGGCAGGGCAATACCCTCACTGTCCAGGGTACCGTCCTAGAGTAGCCAAACCAGAAAAACGGATCAGGGCCAGTGATGGTGGCCATGAACACAGGCAACCTGACCACCACGAAAGAGAAGAGTTTACAGTGCCCATTGGTGCACTCAGTCCCTGCTCCTACCCAGTGTAGGTAGGGCCAAAGGCCAGGAAGAGCATTGTCCTGCCTCAGAGGAGGCTCTGAAATACACCAAGTGTGTTTTATTTCTTCTTATGTGCTGCTGTGAAATATCACCTGTGATGTAGTTTTGCCTCATCAGCCTCTGGGAACTAGGAAAACAAATATGATGAGTAGGCAAAGAGCTAGGTGGTGAAATGTAAAGAACTACAAGGTGAATTTTGCTATGGTCCCATGATAATCAGCATATGGAACAGGCAGAAGGGTTCAGTAACTGAATTCCTGAATATTTGCAAAAGGCCTTGAAGTTCATGGGGCAAAGATACTGCTAAAGAGCTCAGTTGTCTCCTTAATGGAAGTTAGCACTTGATGGCAAGATATGAAATGGAAAATCCTGATAACTGTGCTACAGACAAGGAAACATATAATTTGAGAGGGGTGGATAAGAGAAGACATGCAGCTGTGACTGTTCTCTTTGGTGCAATTTATTATAAAATAAGGGAAAACGAAAAAAAGAAAGAACATGGAAGGCTGCCAAAATGGGCAGTACTAAGTGATTACATCAAACAAATGACTTTCCCACATGATTTATGGGCTAATATCAACCCAAGGGTGCAACTTATCAGTAAGTAGCCAGTACAATTAGTGCTATTCCATGAATCAGTTGCATGTTGATGCTCCAGAGGATTTTCACATAGAGTTTGTTATTATAACAAATAAACCAAATAATGAGGTTCACCTGGCCCTCTTTTCACCTAGCCCAGGAATTGCTGCTGAAGGCTGAAGATCACATTAGCAGGTTCCTGCAGCCTAAGTAGGGCTCTGCTTAATTGCTTTTCTCAGCCAAAGGAGTAATAAAAACGACATAGGTTGAGTGTGGGGCTTGAAATTTGGTGGGCAGGAAGATAGCCGTGGGATGCACCCAGAAATGGATAACTAGGTATGGCCAAGACAAGACATGCTAAGATCTAAGAAGCGATGCTAAGAAGGGGCATGAGGATCTACTGAAAATTTACCTGTGTTCACCTTCTGTGTCATCCCATTGTAATGTACTAATGTTTCAAAAGGAGACAATCTCAAGTTTTTGAGATACAAGTGGACATACGTATTTATTTTAGCCAAGTTAATTGACAATTAATCCTCTGTGACACATAAATATTGATTCTTAAAATGCTTGAGATACTGTGAATAGTAATACAGATAGCTATGGATCTGTATAGAATTCAGTCTTGTGCTTTAAGGCATCAAAAAATCACTGCAACAGCAGGAAAACAGTTCCGTGTCTTCCATTCTCACTCTTATACATGCTCACAGAGTTGACTATATTGCCTGGTTTACATTCCTTGAGTCAGACAGGAAAGCGACTTTCACATCTTACAGGCTAGTGGTTACAAAGTTTGCTATCCATTTTGACTCCTGAAGAGACATTTTCAACCATATCTCTTTCATGGAACATGTTTATTGTCTCTCTGGAATGCTTTGAGCTCATATAATGCCACTAGCAAATTAGGAACTAAGTCTTTGCAGGGAGTCTTCTAATGATATTTTTACCTTATTGAAATAAACACTGTCCTTAAAAAAGCAAAGCTTCTCCTTTTCACTTCCTTTCAGCTTCCTTAGTGTCTAAATCTGCCAGTCTGGAACAGATTCCTTTCCCCAAGAAATATAACTGAAGAGGGTGATTCAGTTTTGTGCTGAATGCGAAGTAGCTCATAGCAGCAGCACTGAGTGAAGAATCAATACAAGGACATCGATACCAAGATGAGAGGAAAGTCTTTCAATTCTGCAGGTTTCCCTTTGGAAATGTGCTGCTTCTGCTGTTGAAATGAGCATTCATGCAACAGTGTTCCTTGCAAACGCTGAAGATATTCAGAAAGCTCACCATGGCTCTTTGCGTCCTTTCCTATGCCTGCTTCGCTCTATGTGGTCTGCAGAGCAGGTATAGTGACTTTCAAGCATATAATGAATGGCTAGCAAGAATAGGTGCCTTTGGTCCAATTCTTCTTGTACAAGTGGAAGGAAGAAATTAGGAGTCAGCCTGGAGAAGAGAAGATTGAGAGGGGATCTTATCAACATGTACAAATACCTGAGGAGAGAATGTAAAGAGGATGGGACAAAACTCTTCTCAGTGGTGGCCAGTGACAGGACAAGGGGTAATGGGTATAAATTAAAACACAGGAAGTTCCGTCTCCATGTGAGGAAGAACTTTACTGCGAGGGTGACGGAGCACTGGAATAGGCTGCCCAGAGAGGTTGTGGAGTCTCCTTTTCTGGAGATCTCCCAAACCCACCTGGATGCCACCCTGTGCCCCATGCTCTAGGTGTCCCTGCTTGAGCAGGGGGTTGGACTAGATGATCTCCAGAGGTCCCTTACAACCTCAACCATTCTGTGATTCTATGATAGGTTTTGTTCCTCCACAGGAGCTACCAGCTAGTGGGTAACCTAGTTAACATCTAGAAATAAGGGTATTGGCAAGACATACCATGAAGGCTTACCGGAAATTTCCTCCTATAGGGTTAGTTGGGATTCTCTTCAGAGGAGAGGAGGAAATAATATTCTTTCATATTGCAAATTCCTCTAAATCACTGACTCTTTGCCTGAATCAAAGAAGTGAGCGATAGTGATAGTAACATATTTCCCTAGCAATATTCACAGAACTGGGGAGAAACAAGTTCTAGCTAGACAAAGAGTACATGGGACAAGGGTTCAATGCCCTGTTTGCAGTTAGCCAGTGTTGCAGTTTGAAAGCCGTGGCGGGGGCGGGGGGGAGGATATCAAAGACTGTGTTAGCTATACGCCTGACTCTGACAATATCGGATTCATGAACAGTCTGCCGGCTGTAGGTCCGATCGCCTTCCTAGGAGCGAATCAAGTTCCCAAAGAATGTGATCAACTATAAGCTTGACTCTGGCAGCATTGGATTCACGAACGGTCTGCCCACTGTATGTCCGATCACCCCCTCAAACAAGTAGTCGAGTTCACAAACAGCATGATTTATTCAAATGCAACATTTACAAGGCAGGTTTTGGATGTCAGTACAGGAGATTCTCTATTACAGTGTGGGGTTTTTAGCTAGCTCTGATGTACAAATGTGCAATCATCACTCAGCCCAGAAGATGGGAGAGGGCTCTCCGTC
>JAYECN010433250.1:0-22521 GCA_035222435.1 Microcambeva ribeirae | reverse complement strand
GGAAGGGAAGGGAAGGGAAGGGAAGGGAAGGGAAGGGAAGGGAAGGGAAGGGAAGGGAAGGGAAGGCTGGATGGGACCCTCCATTCCCAACACCTTCACTTTCCATACATCTCTCCCACTGTCTGTATGATGTGGCATCACATTGGACTCTAGAGCCAACTCTGCAAGTCACACCAGATCTCAACACTTTTTTGTCTCTTGACAACTCAGAATAAGATTGCAGGCTGCTACTTAAAAAAGTTACAGCACAGTTGATTAGAAATGGTAGATGTCTGGTAGAGATTTTTATCGAAGCACCTTTTAAAGGTGCTCAAGGCTGAGAGAAGGTCTAGGTATTGAAAGCAACATGGCCTTTCCTGTCAGATGCTGTGAGTACCCCACCCCAGAAGATATGATGAGACGTTTGATTCAGGCTAGTTTCATGCTTGTGAGAAAGGTCAGTCCTGACAGGGTTACTCTATCTCATTGCATTTTTAGGGCAAACTCAGGGTGAACAACCCTGTAACCACAGAGGCCTAAAAATGTAGTCTTTAAAAATGTCCTTAAGGGCATGTGTACCTAAGGAGACTGATTTTATAAATCTATTGAGTCCCCTTACCTGCCATCGACCTGAGTAAAAGTAAACAGTAGCAGAAAAAGAGACGAGCGTGTGTCTTTCCTACAAAGGCCCCCAGGCTCCTGAGAGTAAGGGTGGAAAAGAGACTGCTGGTTAAAAAGACTGCAAGCTCCTGCAGAAAAAGCAAGATCAAGCAAAGAAAACGTACCACACGTACTTAAACCAGATTCTGAGGCAGAGGAAAACAGTCACATTCCTTTGGCTGTGACTGACTTTCGGTCAGGGTTTGCAGGCTGCCTCACATGCCCAAGTTTTGGCCCACAAAGAGCATGTTTAATGTTACCCCACCAGGAAGTCTAAGAGCTTCCAAGGACAAGGGAGAATCACAAGCACTCTAGCACTCCAGATTAGATGAGAATCTGGGTCAAGTACGGGGGCTGATTTTTTCTATTAGCAAAAAGAGCAAATGCATAGAGTATGTAGAGACTGTTCACATGCCTAGACACGTTCACTCTGACTCATGCTTTTTCTCAAGCAGTATGATCTCTCGCAGTGGGGGAAACTATATGCGGTGGCCTTTTTTCCTTAGAGGAAGCTAAAGGTCTTCAAAGGAGCTTCTCATCCAGCAGCCACCAGATATGTGTGGGTAGAAACCACCACAGGAAGCGCCTTGGAAAGAAGCCCTGCTTGCGGAGAACGCAGGAGTTACATCCCTCCTGCCGTGCCTGCAGGAGGATGCGGACACACCTGAGCTCGCCGGAGCAGCACTGCAGCACAGACACAGCCAGAGAGGAAGAAACAGGGAGAATGTGCTTAAAGCCTGGGGCGCTGTCATGATGAGGCTGCTCCTGGAGCCCCCATGGCAGATCTAAATGCGGTCCAGCTCCACTGTGCTGGTGTTCCTGCAACAGACACAGAGCAGGCAGGGAGAAAGGGGAATAAATGACCCTTATTGCAGATGTCCCTGCTGCTCTGATGACTGGCAGGCTTGGGCCATTTGCATCAACTGAAAAATTGTCTCCTATTTTATGTCTTTTTTTTTTTTTCTAATAACAGTCTCTAGACTATAATGCTACTGAAATCTCTGCAGATTTCTCCCTCCCCAATGGTTTCAGCTGTTTTTATTGCTCTGAGGCACCAGACAGTTTTGCTAATAATGGTAAATCCTTTTAGCCTCTGGTTAGTGCAGGTTGTGCTGTGATTGACAAGGTAATAAAAGTGTTAATGAGAGAAACTGGCACAGCCGGAGATCAATAGTTGCCAATAAGAAAAACAATTCTGATACTTAATTTTGTAGAATTCCCCGAAAGCATTTGAAAATACATCACAATCAGTCTATTTTATTGTTCAAAAGATGTTCTCTCTTCAGTGCTCTCAGATAGAGATCAAATTAACTAGAGATGGGGCCAAATGGCAAATGGAACAGCAAATGGAACAGCAGCTTCATCCCTCCACACTTTGCAGGAGTGAAGACCACTGGGACGGGGAGCTTTGGTGAAAAGCCACTTCTGAAATTGCACGTGTTCAGGATTACCTTTCCCTGTCAGATGATCTCCAAAATTTGTCTCTCTGTGGGCATATGTGTTTCCTGCAAGGCAAACACAGGGGGAAATAATGCACAAGCCCAACTTCACAGCCAGTGGATCTTTCTAGATTATGCCACTGGGATCGACCACAGGCAAAAAATGCTGCATAAACTAGGACATTGCCTTCAATGTCCTTTTTTTCAAAAAAACCTCATACTTAAGACCTGTGACAGTTTCTTTGGGTTTCGAAAGGCTAATCAGAGCAGTAGAAAGCAACTGTATTCTCACTGTCACTCTCAAACTAAAGCAAAGAGGCTTGTTGGTTATGGTCTGAGGAACACATGCACAAGGATTACCAGTGTCTGATCTCCAGCTCTGCAAATGAAATGCATAAAACCCATGGCACTGATTAATGCTAGTTGGTTGCCAACAAGCTCCCACACACAGCACAACCCTGCGTGGCTCTAAACACCCTGTCATGCCCTAAATCTCCTCTCACAAATCCATCCTGGGCCAGATGCGTACAAAGGCCTAATCCAAGTTTCAAGGGCAGCTGCTAAACACAAGAGAACATCCTGTCAAGACGAAGTGTTGCCGATCTGCGGCGCTAACAACAGGAGGGAAAGCATTTCTACAGAAGAGCAGTAAGTCAAATGGATACTCCCAGGCATCTGGGATGGAGAGGGAGGAGAGATGCACCACATACACATGGTAACTACTGCATACAGCCCTCCCATGACACAGAAGAAGACCTTCCTTGCAAGAGATGACTCCACACACAAGGATTCTTGGCTTTAGGAAAGAGTGTTCTGTGCTCATGAACAAAGAGTGCTGTGAAACCCACCCTTTCCAGGGCAGCAAAGGGAAATTTCTAATTTCAGTTCTGACAGCAGTAATTTTTTGATGGATATACAGAAAATTTGTGTTTCTACTTACAAGATCCATAAGGTTTGATCCAGTTTTGTGAAACTGAGGAACACCCCAGCCATAGCAGTACAGCAAAGAAAACAGATACAGGAGGGACTGTGGGCTGAAAAAAGGAAAGTGGGGAGATTTTGTGAATCTGTCAGAAAAAGGACTTAGGATGAATACATTGTGGATGGATCTGCATCAGGGTGAACATAGACAAGTTTCAGTGACAGGCTTGCACCTATCTCTTCAAAGGGTGTTCTCAACTCCCCAGGATCCCAGACAGGTAATTCAGCCAAAGTCAGGCTCATCAACCCTTGATGTTTTGCATACATTTTTCCTCCCAACATCATCTTTATATCCAGGAATATTACCGAGCAGTGTGTGGAGATCCTTCTAGTATTACATCTTACAGGTGTTTGTGGGTTTTGTGACAGTCCTGGGAATACTGGAAACTGAACTTACTCTCACATTATGGAAGAAAATCTGCACAGCAAGAAAGTCAGGGTAATCACAAAGCTGCCCAAGTAGGCATTTAACCACACCCCAGAGCTACTGAAAAGCTTTGGCAGAACCTCAGAGCTGATACGAGTTGCTTTCTCGGCTGAGAGAAGAGGAGTTGTGCCTGCATTTGTGCCTACATTTAGTGGGAATGCCAACATTCCCAGTACAGTTAGTGACTAAACCTCTAACAAGACAAGCTGCAAGTTCATTGCAGGTTTAGTAGGGCAGGTTAGGTCACTCAAAGCAGATTCTGCCAAGGAAAGCACTGATTTCTGCAGGGCAAATACAACACATAAGAAGTCAAAAAAAGAAAAAAGAACTAGACCTATATCTGTCCTCCTTCTCTCCTTCCCTTCCATGTGTGCTTGCCCCCCTCCCATTCCATGGGATGCTTAAACAAGTATTCCTGTCTGTACAACCAAGAGAATAAATGGAATCAAAGAGCATGAAGGCAGAGATCAGCATGAAAGGATACCCAGATGACATTGAGGGGTATGGCTTATCCCTTTGGCTTTATCCCCCTTTCCTCTCCATGTCTATATTAATGTGGTGCTAAACCCCTGCATTGTCTGGCTGCATTATTATTAATGGCAACCAGTACCCTGGAGGTCAGAGTGGCACTGCAGCCTGCCATTCAGTTTAATTATCTCCGAACATCACCAGCTTGAGAAATAAGGAGAGATAAGGTAAGGATTATCGAATTCCAGCTTATGCTGTGTGTTATCATACACTCTACATCCAGATTGGTTCATATCAGCCTTTCTCAGACCATTGCAATGAAGATGGGAAGAAGAAAAAAAAAAAAAAGAAAAAGCAGAAACATCACTCCTTTACAATTTAATTTTGCCCACATCCTTACAAATCTGGCCAAAACAACTTCTGACTCTAGCAAGTTAATTTGACCCTGGAGTCCAAGAAGCAGTGCATTATTTCAGGTATTTCATCCCACTCGTGGCACCCAGATAAGATCTAACGGGAACTTGAAGATGTTGATAACATTCTTGATTCCCTGCCTTTATACCAGCTTTGAATAGAGAACAAAGCAAGCTGAATAGAAACATGGGTGATGCTTTTCCCCCCACAACAGAAGAGATGAATAAAATCACAGATACACTACAAGTTCCTTTTTTCCCGGCACAGTCCTCTCAGCCCGAAGAGCTAAAGCTTAAGTGCGCTATTCAAAGAGAGAGAAGAACACTTGATTGAATAAATAAGCAGGCTCTCTGCATCTGTGGAGAGTCCCCTCCACATGGTGGGCATTGCCACATAAATAAAATTAACATGTTATTTATGTAAATTTATGTAAATTCTAAACAAGAGATGCTATCCATATGCACCATGCACCCATGTTCATTTGAAAAGGGAGTGCAGAAATACCGTTGCCATTTTATATATCCCATCATTGACAAGATATACAACTCAACCCTGGAGTTACATGAGACCACATGCGTCCAAACGTATCTCATATTTGTTGACAATAAAACAATATTAAGAGCAAGAGAATGGTCTTTGGCATTGGGGGGTCTGAGAAAAGGTAGGTACCTTTAGCTTTCTGTCACTGCCAAAGCCAGTGTATGGGTTACCCCATATCTCAATCATGATCAAACAGACATCAGCCGTAAAAGTGAAAAAAGGGACAAATCTGCCTTGGACAAATTCCTTTCTGTATGGAGGCACTGAAATATATATACACGTTCCTCTAGACACTTTGCTCCCTTTCAAGGCATCATGATTACCTCTTAGAGGAGCAATGACAATAGGGCCCTTTGGCAATCCCACTTCTCCTTCCACAAACCGGCAGATTGAGGGGAAAGAAAAGCCCAGAAGCCCTTTCTGAGCCTCCTTATTTTTCTTTGTCACATCATTAAGGGTTCAATGAATCTCCAATTAAATTTCCCTGGCTGCTGTCCCCATTTTGATTGATAGGTGTCCTTGGATCAACCTCGGTAGGACATGATGTTGCACCAAGCCCCCCTCTCCCCTCCACATCAATTATCAGTCCCTTGTCATCATTACCTTCACATGTCACTTCATTTACCACAGAAACTGTGTCACCAACTAATAGGGGCAATAGAAAAACATTTGTTACAAATGAGGGGAAACTCTAATAAATCAGCTAGTGCTTCAGTCCAAAACTCTCAGAAAAACAGCATTTCTCCTGAGTGTTTGTTTACAATTCACCCTCGAAAATATTGATTTCCTCCCTATACATAAAACCCCAAACAAAACATAAAAATACTTAGACACTAAAAGAAGAAATGAAGGAACAGGCTGGAGCTCTATGCCGGAAAGGGTTAAAACAGCTTTCATAGCTGTGGATTTTTTTTAATTTCACCAAAAAAAAACACTGAACACTTGAATAACTTCAAGTCCCTGAAACAGTTAATGTTTAAGCTACAAGCTACCGATGCTGAGACTCTTTACTACTGCTGGAACTGTCTGGAGATTTCTGCCAAAATGATTCTTGTATCAGAAAACAAACCTCAACCAAATTAAAAATATTTGTAGGAAAGGGTCATTTGTGATGAATTACCGATTGGAAAAAAATCATGAAGAGAGTTAGGAATTTTCACTCTCTTCAAACATTTTTGTATAAAAATGATCTTTGAAATTCAAGTTGTTTTTTAATAAAATCTTTTTCAGTGAAGTATCCAAAACAATATAAAATGTTTAACTTGTCGAAGAAAAAAATTGCAATTGATTTAATTTAAAAGAATCACAAGTTTCCTTTTGATTTTTCTCCAGTCTCAGGACACTATTTGGATTTGTTTGAAAATTTCTTTGAACCTGGAAATCCTCTGGGATAGGAACACTGTTCTGACTTTAGCTCTAGTGTCAGGAAAAGTGCATACAGACTTCAGATTATATACGTACCCTGCCTGGGACCCGTCTGGGAGAAAGAGTTGGGTTTTCCTTCTGCGTTTGTTCAGTACTGAGTGCGGGAGGAGCGTATCTATAGGGAATGACATGCCTGGTCTCTGCACTGATTTACTATACAAAAAGGTTTTTATTCTGGGAGACAGATCATCAAGTCCTCAGTCATGGCCACTGCTCTGAAGAGATGTCTGTCCAGTGCTCTGCATGAGAGAAAGTCTTCCAAAAAGCTTCTCCTTGCTAGGCAAAGCACCCCAAACACAATTTGAATTGGGTGAGCTGCAACCTTGGCCCGTAGGAATGTCTCATCCAAGAGTTTTCCACTTTGGTGTAACATTTTACGCCAATTTAGGACAATTTTGCTTTAGCTCAGCTCCAGTCCTTAACTCTAGCTCTCAACAGTTTTACTGGAGAGTTAACTCACTTATTCCTTAGGGGATTGTTTCAAAGACCATCAGAACAAGTAAGGAGTGTGGCTCTTACGGAAATCAATAGGATTAACGCTCCCCAAATCCAGGAGGAAGCAGGGAGGATTGATGTCTCGAGCTCTGGCTCCTTGGTTCATCAGGCTAGCACTGTTTTTTTTGTTTTTGTTTTTGTTTTTTTTCTTGTTTTTTAAAGTAGATTTCTTCCTTTCTGGAATAAATGTCCCACCCAATGGGACTTTTTTTGTTGAGTATTAATCAATTCGATTGATCCACCTGCCTCCTATCATCAACTGTCCAGTGCATTAAGACTGTAACTCCTTGTCTCAGTGGCTGCCTCTCTCTAGGCATTTGCGTAAACCAGTGATGCTCCAACATCTGAAGAGCATAGCAACATCCTCAAAATGACGGAGGCCTGAATAACATTCAGAAGCAAAGGCTGTTCAGGAGAGCCACAACATTGTGCAATTTGCACAGATTTATTAATCAATTAGTGGTGGGTGAAGCTCAGTGCACTTTGTTTTAGAGCCAACCCTTTCGAAGCTCAACTTAACACTTACTTCACACCTCAATAACGAGTCTGATTTTCTTCACCGATTTCTTCACTTTGTCTGAAAAAAATCAGGGTAACTTTCAGAGATTTTCCATGCTGAAAATCTTGATCAAAGACCACAAAGTAAGGAACACAGAGTTTCCAACAGGCTCTGACATAGCCTTGCTTGGCTGGATGCTGCACAGCTACAGAGCAGAGATGCACAGACTTTGGTCACTGTAAAGTTGAGGCTGAAATGCTGGCTCTGAAATGGAAATGCACAGATGGATCAGGGAACGATTCCCATGGGAAATCAAAGCCCTTTTGTAGCTATCCAAACCAGACACACACTGAGAAGGATTCAACACAGACCACGTTAGACGTGAGGGCTGGATAGAACCCGCATCTTTCCTTTACATCCCCCATGCTGTACAGTGCCAAGGCATGGGATGGACATTCACCTTGCAAAAACAAAGTGATTCGAACTGTCCTATTTACGCTGCAGCTTTCTCACTGCTTCTGTTCAATTTAAATCCTCTGCTTGCAGCAAGACTTTCAACTCTTGCGCCCTTCAGAACATGGATCGGAAAAATGACAAAGTCACCCACTGTGTTTCTGCTGAATATTTGTTGCAGTGCCTCTTGCTTCTTCAGTGGATGAAAGGGAGGAGGGCTATATAATGACCGGGATTTTTTTTTAGATGGATATTCCGAAGTCTTTGAGCATGTCCCAGTTCTGCTGGTCTATTGAATGTGCCCTAAAGGCAGCTTCTCTTAATTCTGTCACTCTGAGCAATGAGGCTATTTTTTTTTCTTACATGATTAGAAGAATCTAACCAAGCAAATAATTTTATGGAGCAGAATCATTTCCATTAGTTTAAAAAATTTCTCCTAGCCCTTATAGAAAGGTTGACAAAACAGAGGTGCAGAGAAAATGAAATCTGGATTTCCTCCTGGAAGAGAGCTTTTAAGGACATGAACAAGACCCACTCTGTCAATGAGGATGAGATATGAAGCTGCTTTTCCTACTACAGGAAAAAAATCTTCTATCACAACATTGCTCTTTAGTATCTGATTCCTTTCCCTGCTAGCAAACTGAGAATATGAAAACACAGAAATACCAAGCAGCTAAAGGCCATAACTAGGGATCAGAGAAATAAAAATAAAATAGAACCTGACTTCATGTTGCTTTTTGTGATACTGTTTGTAGGCAATGGCAGAATTGCAATTAAAAATCCACTAAAGGGAGTTGAAAGGATAGCCCCAGCACAGCCTTCTATACCTTAAGTAAATATCAGGCTATACTTGAAGATCAGGTAGCGTATGCGTTATTTCTAAAACTGCCAGTTAACCCAAAAAATCAGATTTTATGAAAAACAATCGAATGAGCAAAAAGTGTTTTAATTTTTATATTTTAAGGTTTATTTTAAAGTACTATTTTTAAAGCTTTATTTTTTTATCAGCTGTAGTTCATGTTTTGCAGTTCCTTCTCAGAGAGAGAGATCAATGAACCCTTCCACCTCTAAAATCAAGCTGCTGCTTTGTACCGACCAACACACCAGGTTTCATCCAACAGCCTTGCATGAGCCCAGGATGAACCAGCCAAAAGGAGTAACATTGAAGGAAGGAAAAGCTCCCATCTCAGAGGAAATCTTTTGACAGGGGGTGATGCGGACTTACATGAAGGCAGCAAGTTTTCCCTCTGCTTGGGAGCAATTTTGCTCCATCTTTCCCTCAGCATAAAGAGTAGGAGGGCCCTGAAACCAGTGCCTCAGATCCGGTAAACTGGGAATAGTCCCATGAATGTCATTTGTACCTGTGGACCTATGGATATTCACATCAGCTAATGGCTACAGCATCTCAGGATCCAGCTGGACGATATTAGGTCGCAGTTATGATATAAATCATTATCCCTCTCAGTAGTTCTGAAGGTGCCTCTCTTTCTCCAACCTGACATAAGCAGTGTCTGAGGAGGAAAAGACAGCACTAAATCCCTCTTTTTATTTTGATCCACCATAATTGGGGTCAGGTCAGCGACCTTGTGTGGGCTGCAAGTCCTGGGCAATCGGGGAGATGGAGAATTGCTCAATCAATCAGGACGTTGCCCAGCTCTATGATCTATAAATGCAATGAATAGTTCAGATGACAAAGAATATATTTTTGTTATTGGATGGGAATCGCAAGGCAGTAGATTTATTGCTGGGCAATTGAAAACATGGAAGGCAGAGCTTTGTTTTCTGGACTTGCACATCAGCCTGCCACTACGCACATTGTGATCTCCCTTTCTATCAAACAGCAGCATTAAATCAATTGCCAATTGCCAGCCTTTCCCTGGGCTACACTCCGGACTTTAAAGTCCAATGCTGAATGAAAAGAGATACCATGATGACCCCTGTGGCAAGCAGCATTGTATATCACAGCTGCAAATAAGTCTCTGGCACTGCTATGATTCCTAGGACTCACCTCTCCCCAGATGCAGCTGCTGATGCAAATCTCTTACGGGCGACCCGTGACTCCTGCGTTGCGCAGGTGCAAACGACCACCACACAGAGTGCAGGTTTAAACACAGCTAATCGGCGGGTACCTGAGACTGCAGCAACCCTTACGCCTTCGCATACAGATCTTGCACGCACAGAGCCTTGGCAATGACAGTGGCTTCGTCCCCTGCAAAGCAGCTGAATAGGAATGTTGCTGCAGGAAGACATGAAGCTTTGTCTGCAAATAATTTGAGGCCGTGGTTATAACAGCCATGCTAGGACCTCACGGTGCCAACAAGCATCTGAATAAACGTCTGCAAGCACATAGATATGTTTTTAAAAGTTCAAAACACAATAGGGCTTCAAATTCACCTTCGCCACATGCTGCCTGCTAAATTTAATCAAGTTCAGCACTGCTATAAATACGAACTCACAAACATGACTCTTCATGGTCTTCCAGCAGATTGCAAAAGCCCAGGAATTTACTCTTACTGGTGAAAACAAGTCAGGTCCCACAGCAGAGAGACTACTGCAAATCCATCACCGCATTTCCCCATAGCTGCTATTTCTACAGCCTACAGTCCCACGGTATTTTTGTCGTCAAGGCTCCAAATAATTTAGTTTACTTATTGGCGCGCTTAATTTCTGGCACAGAAGTAGTCCAATAGCAGACAGACAAGGAAAAGGGGAGGGAGTGGGAGTTTCCCAAAGCATCAAAACCTCCTTAGTTTGAGCAGCGAGCAACACAGTGAAGAGATGAGACCTGCACCTCCTGCAGACATGTGTCCCGGAGAAGCCGGAATGCCGGCACGTCAAAGCCATCTCAGTCACTGCACAAATGTATGAGGTTCCCCTCAACCGGACCGGTGGGGTGTTTCAATTGCAGTAGCCACTTAGTCTGCTCATTCAGGCATTCTTCCTTCATGAGAAATGTCTTCCGTATTACAAGGGCATTTTAACCTGAAATTCCTCTGCTTCTGTCAGATTCTGAGAGACTAAAAGGCTTTACTTCAAAACCATATGTACTCTGATGCTACCAGAGACAGATCCTATTCCTTTTTATATTTTTTTTTAATTTAGTAATGTGTATGTGATGGTAACACAGTATCTTTTATTAATTAGGATATATTTTGCATCACATTCCTGCAGAATCTGTTAGATCCCTTCCTTAAATTAATCAACAAATATCTTTGAGAGGAAACAATTAAAACATTATTTAAAAAATTAATCATGACAGACTGAGCAAGCATAAGGGACTCTAAAATGAGTTGTTCAGCATTATCACCATCAAAAAATGAACTTCACTTTGAATGTGAAACATGTCTGATAAGCACTGTTAAAAAAATGGGGGGTTAATTTCTCTAAGCGCATAACTAAAAATATTCTGACTGTCCAGCAGATGTTAAATGGGGGTATCTGCTATCAACTGGCAACTCAGAAATGTAAAGGGGAACAAAACCAGAGGAAGAATAGGATTTGCTAAGTTCAGCTTGAGTTTGGCTTTGGCTCTCATGCCCATAGCAAAACCAGGCAGTGTCTTTGACTTCAATGAGCCGACACTGTCTAGATCATCAGAAACTACCGCAAGAATAAGAGCAGTAGACTGCACCAGGAGCTCTTGGAATATTTTAAGCTATTTGCATGAGTGGAAATACTGCATTTTCTCCACCTGCACATCCTAAACCAAAGCTCAGCTAGAGAAATTGTGAGGGTCAAAAAGTTATAACAAAATACAAGGGAATTTTACTCACCTGCCCCTGCAGCTAGGCTCGTAACTTTTAGTCCAAGTAAGAACACGTATTTTAGAGAGTGGTGCACACAGCTTGGCTACGAGATTAAGGCAAAAGGAGCTACCTCTCAGCGAGCTGTTTCGATAGTTGATTCCCTAACTGTTCCAATCTGACCTTTATTTTTTAGCCTTCAGCTTTCAGCCTTCAAATCTTGTTGCACCCTTGTGTGCTAGACTGAAGAGCTCTTTACTAAGGAAAACATGGGCACATTTAGTCTTTGATCAAAATCAGCTTTCAGTCTGCTCTTTGTTAAACTAAATGGGCAGAGCTTCTGGGCAGCTCCCACATCTTTCATTTTGAAGGGCAATCACGGAAAGAGTGAGACATTATTGCTGTAGCAATTTGACTGGAACTGTATACAGAACCTATTCTCTTGACTCTATCTCTTCTAAAAGGCTGACATGTTTACCCAGTAGTATCTTTTTGTACAAATATAGCATATAAACCACTCGTGTAGAGAAAATACGTAAAAACCTCATCTCCAAGCAGTTGCCTCAGCTTCCTCACCTCACTGAGGGAATGAGCCCGGCCCCTCTGACTCCGCAGCACCTTCCCTTTCTCCCCTGTAACACGGGTGTTTCTGCTCTGTTGCAGTCAGAGAGCAATAAGATTGCAGAGCCCACAAGTGCTCGCGGGAAGTGCCGGAGGAGGAGGTGCTGGGTGGCTTCCTCCAACTCTTCCCAGGGCCTACTCTGCATAGTCCTATGGCTCCTAAGCTACTCGGTAAGAACAACAACAGCTTTTGATAGCCAAGATTTACATGGATTTTAAATAAAAGAGCCCAAGCTTTTTTTTTTTTTTTTTTTTTTTTTTACTTTTTTTTCTTTACCAAACTAGGTACCATCTATGCAGCAGTCTCTGCTATCCTCAGCTCTTCCCATAGGCCACTAAAAAAGAACAGCTAAAATTCAGGGGTCCCTCCTCGCTGTGGGTAAGACACTGAAGGGAGGCACAGACTGGAACTGTCTGGCGTGAATTTCACTGCAACAACTTGGGAAAAATGCAGAGAAAGGGAGATGAGGCATAATTATTACCACCATTCATATGAGATAACCAGCAGGCTCTAAATGGCATAGTGTCACAAAACTACATTAGCAAAGAGACCCTCTGCTCTAAAGAGCTTATAGCAAAAGCAGAGAAGACTGAGGATAAGAGTGAATACAGAAGTATAGAGCATTTTTCGTGCTTTTCCTCTGCAGTGGCAGCAGTAGCTGTTGGCAGAGACAGGGCTGATTGGCCACAAAGCAAAGCAGTTGCCATTTCCATACATTTGATTTCTCAGACACATTGAGGAGACAAGAATTGATCTGTGATTTTTTTTTTTTTTTGGAGGCTTAGTCCTGAGCCACTGCTGTTATTAATCTATGGAGAGATCTTTTACTGCATCAAAAGCTTAAGGGACATGAAACAGGCCCTTAATGCCAGGCAGCTTTCTTTTGGATAGCATTTTTCCTACTAACATTGTTCTGAAAATTATGCCCTCTTAAATACTGCAGCTGCCAAAGGCTGCAATTAAAAAGAAAAGATCAACAAGTGGGAAGAAGAAATAAGAGGAGACAATAAGAAAGAGCTGCCTGTTTGGGGCTGATTAGGGAAAAAACAAGAAGTGCAAGAGCAGGATTGCAGAGAGGGGAGAGCTGAACAGGGAGTAAAGAAACTGCATCTGAGCCAGGTAGGTCACTGATATATCTACCTCTGATAGTCACTGATCATGATGGGTGCAAAGCTCACAGCAGCATCCCATGGTGCTGTGGATCAGAGGTCTTCCATAACGTGAGATCTGGCCCAGAGACTTCTCTATATAAAGACAAGACTATCAGTGTAAATATATGTTATCCAACACCTACGGTTACAGGTCTCCTGTTTTATCCTTCTCCCCGAATGCCACACAGCTGTGCCTTTGAACTGTGCTTTTTGTTTCCGTTGCTAAGCGTTCTGACGTTTTCTTTATTTAGTATTTGAGGTTTTATTTAAAGATACGAACCACTGAATTGTAAATCTTAACTGGGAACATGGACCATCTGTGTATACTTACAAAGTTCTCTGTTTGGAAATCCATTACTGATGGAATACGGCACACACACACATTCAGGTTTGTGATATATTTTTAAAAGGCTTTGCTTTTTCAGGAGGGCAAGGGACTAATTGCTTCTCGGGTTTAGGTGCCTAAAGTAGAAAATGGGCATTTCTGCCCTTCCTCCCCCATTCCTAGGTGCTAAGACTGCACCTGTACTATAAAGCAGTCCATGAGTGGTCCTGACCTTGGCACTGAATTCCTCTCCCCCTTGACCCTGGGCTAGACAACATCAGGAATAGCAGCTGCCTGCAGATGTGGCTCAAACTGTCCTAGATCTTTTATGGTTTATTGTAACAAAATGAAAATTTAACTAAAAACACATGAATGAACCCAAAGTTTATCACATTTCTGCTACTGGCTCCAGTTTGCCTGCAGTGGGCTTGCAGAGAGATGTGGGTTCTGCTCGCATTTTTTCCTCATCCCAAGCCATAATTTAGGTGCCTAAAGAGATATCTATTTGGAATATAAACCACTGAAACCTAGCTGTCATCCTGAAACATCATCACATGGATGTTGCCTGCACCTAGATTCACCAGATGATATGTTATTTTGACATAGTTTCCAGGTGCTCGAGTGCTGCTCCGCACGCTGGAACCATAGCACAGCCTTGACTAGAACAAGCAGTTAAGTTTCTACTCACACACAGTCTCAAAAAATAGCCTACAAAAAGAGGGGTTATTTCACCCATCTTCCCTGGGAGGCTAAACCCCACTCCCATCTCATGCAAAATGTGATGAGATCAGTTGATTTCTTCCCTCCTTCGGAACAGTACAGCCAGGCAGAAAAGAATTAAGGATGACTTTGGCCAGGCAAGTTAATGCAACAGAGGGGACTGTCACCTGGAAGGAGTAGTCCCCCCTTCCCAAAGCTGTTTGCATTTTGTCCTTATTGTTTCAGAGGAGCAAAGATATAAATGCACTAACATAACTCTGGTCAAGAGGAACTGCCTAACTGACTTCACAGGCAAGTCAACCAAGGGAGCTAAGCTCTGAAAATATCAGCTGTGTATTGATGTTTGCAATGTGCATCGCAGCTCAGCAGCCAATTTAGGCTCTCTGCATACTTGCAGAGGGACAACTGAGACTTTGCTGGAAACCAGCAGTGAGGCCAATATCCCAGTGTCACCTATTCACACCAAGATTCTTGTCTTTTCAGGTCCTGTTGTTGTGTAATCTTGCCTCAGAAGCACTGATGATTAAATGCCATGCCATGTACATTAGGGGCAGCTTGGCAATCCTTCAGCGAGGCTTGGAAAAACCTGACCTGAACTCAGATCTCTGACCCAGCCTAACGCAGTCTAGTTAGTCTCCTTTGAGCCGAATGCAGGTTAGTACCTTCTTTCTGCTTTTTCACTTTCTGCTTTTTCACTTTCTCACTGTTTAGATTTGTGGAATTTGGGAATATTCCTCCCTAGCTGACATATGTTTAGCCAAGGCACATGCAGGTGGAAAATATGCACGGAGCAGCCCCAGGGAACACAGGGGCGGCGGGAGGGCACAGCTTTCTCTATACAGCGCAGTTTGGGAAATGCAATTGGGGATGTTAACGGTACCTGGAGGTGTGAAGGGATGTTGCTGTGGTCTGGCTGGGTGTCTAACAGGCCAAGAGGCTTATTCCCTGCATGTTTCTATCCCCCATACTTACAAAGAACAAAGCCTTTCTCCTTCGTTCAGCTGTAACCAGAAAGACCCCATATTCCTTCTTCTATTCCATAAATAAATGTATGCATTAAACATAATGCATGATTGGGCTGACCATTTACAGCTCATTGGTTGCAGAAAAGTGTTTTTTAAATTACTTTAATACATATTTACTCAATGGACCAGAATGATTTGCTTTGGCATATGAATATGCCTTATTAAAAGTTGCTTACATCCAGGTTACTTAACCCAGACATCTTTTCACCTCTGCAAGGCACATCTGAAATATCATATTCATTAGATGAGAACCCGTGAGACCCAAGTTATTTCCCTTATCATGTGCTAGAGAAAAGAGGCAGGGGGCTAGGCTTTGCCTGGGCACAGGACTGAAGAGCAAGCGCAGTGTTCTGCCCATCGATCTTTGGAGACTATGGTGAAATGACAAAGAGTTTCAGCATCACCGTCACTAACTGATCCACTAACCGGTCTGGCTGATCCAGCTGTGCAAGGTGAAAGTCTCCAGGCGATAAATTCCAGCCTAAATCCCAACCTCAGTTCCTTCAGTAGCGCCTCTTGGCCCTCTACAGCTTAGTTATCTTGGAGGGAACAGACAGTTCAGTCTTGCAGTGTGCGGAGACGTTTGAGGAATATAGCACTTTTACTTAGCAAGCTCATTTTTCAATGCCAGAAGAAAATCTTTCCATTAGCCTCAGCCCCTGTGATAGGTTCCACCACCCGTTATGTGAGACTGCATCATTTTAAGCGTTAAGCCAAGCAACACTTGAGCAGCCTCATGCCCTAATTGCTGGTAATGCAATATTGCCACTTAGCACCCACAAAGCAATTCAAAAAATGGAATCAAACACTTTCCGATTACACATTTAGGGAGCAGCAGGCTGTGCTGGCATGTTACTCCATTACTTAACCACTGGGTCATATATCCATGACTACAGATGGCTTTTACATCCATGCCTCTTAAGCAGCATCTGATACCACCACGGAACCACGGCCCAAGGGGATGAAGGGGTCTATTCTGAACAGAAGGACTTTTTTTGCCTTTAAATTAAACACCATCTCAGACAAGGCATCAAAAGGCTTTCTGCAGTCCCGCTAGAGTCGTGGAACAAGCATTCTTCACCTACAGAGCATGAAGCACTGCCTGACCGCCTTTCTCCACAGCTCTGCCACACAATGAGCAAGAAGTGGTAAATAAAAGCCTCCCATACCCGTTTTTCTCTCCCCAGGACACCCACACTGCTTACCATGGACTACATCTGGCAGTATTTCTTATTTTCTTGAACTCCCCTTCGCCTAGCCCTCTTCTTGCAGGCATCTCAGAAGCACCTGCACCAGAAGAAGGGGATCTCTAACCTCTGTGACTCAAACTCTTTACAGCACAAATATAAAACCAGATACCATGGGGTATCTGCTTTCATGTTGCAAATATCAATATCCAAATATTCATGTCATGAATCCAATTGTATGCTGGGCACTCTGTGATACAGATGAGAAACTCCCGACTCTTGACTTGCAACACATACACAGGCTTCAACAAATGATGCTGTGGATACTTGTCGTCTCTCATCCCTATCTTCAGCCAGAGCTAAATATTGAAATGTCTGAAGTTCATTAGAATTAGTCATTTTATCAAAACTGCTAGAGGATTGTGCTCTCAATGACCTGTGACATATTACTTGGCAGATCCCTTCCCATGCCTGCACCCGTTTCCTCCCTTACTGTTTCCACCTTATCTCAGCAGGTTATGACGTCTGGAGCTGGAGCAATCTATACAAAACATAGAATAAAGGAGGCTCCAGCTACTACTATAATATAAAAAGCAAATACTTGCTGTAAGGTAGTCCTTCATATTTTCCTATATTATTAAGTATCTACAATGTATAAAGTCAGGCACGAACAACACCATATATTTCAGGTTAACTAACAACAATTTGCCTCAAAATGAAACTTTTCACTCTATTTTTGATGACAGACACTTCACCTTTCTGAAACAACTTGGTCTCAAAATTAAAAATTGAGACATTCCTTTGTTATTTCCCATTTTTAGTTGTTCCTGTATATTTATTGAAAAAATCTGTCTCTCTTTTTCTGTGGTTTCTTGAAGCTATGGAGTACTTCTCACTTTCCACAGCAAATCCACAAAGGAAGGAAAAAATGTATAGAGGATACAAGGCAAAGAAAAAACAAGTCATTTCAGAATCCTCTGAAAAGAGAGGCAAAGAATGAATAACTCTCATAATCTTCCTGGAGTCGCCCAAGGAGAGCAGAGGAGAAGATTAGTATAATGAAGAGAATGGAGAAGGAGGATTTCTTTTTTTTTTCATCCAAAGGGTACAATTGCACCTTTATTATGGGCTTACCTGGCTTGACTGCTAATAGAGTGAGTTAATTAACAGAAAGACCTAGGTTTTCAATGAAACTCAGCTTCCAGGCACCCCTGTTAACAACTGTAGGGGGGTTGCTGGGTACCCTTTTGAAAGTAAAGCTACTTGATTTAGAGACTAAAATTAATATTTCATATAGTTTAGCATGGATAGAGAGAAATTTTTTATGCCACCAAAAGCAGGGAATGTAGCACCTCATAAGGAAAAATTTGGTTGCTTTAAAACTATTGAAAATTCATTCTCAAAACTCTCTATTGGAAGACTGCTTCTTGCTAAAACAAGACAAAAAAATCACAAATGAAAGAAAAGGAATACAAACTCTATGGTAAAAAAAAATTTAAGTTAATATTTTGAACCAGGCAAAAATATGTTAGGTTATGGTTGCCACAGCAACTGCAAATCAATTACTTTACGCACAGCTATTACAATATTAAAGCAAACAACATACATCGTCAAAAACACTCCGTAGCTTCACAGGGACCAAGTTAAAATTGTTGTGGAGCCCAGAGCATCCTAATAATGTAAATGGTAATGTAATCATATTGCATGATTACTTCTTTTTTTTTTTTCTTTGCATTTCAATCTATTTAAGTCTCTCAGCACTAAAGTGTAATAGTCGGGTGGAGTGAGCAGGATTACAGGTGTTCCCACCCTTTGCCGCTTGTAATGTAATGTTTGCATGCCGACCTGTGGCTTCAGGACAGTATCTGATTTCTTAGCTCTCAAACCAGTCCTACTTGGCCTTACGCACAGGTCTAAACCTGAGGCCAAGTTTCTGAGCCTTGTGCACCCAGTTCAGTCCTGATGTAACCCCTTGGACTTCCCCCAGGCCAAGAAAGGGTGAGCTCAGACCCATCTGTGTGATCTAATAGTTTGTGATGACATTCAGAAAGTCTGAAAGCTTATTGATTTGTTTTATAATCATATTGTGCATCCTTAGAAGCTGAAGAAGGGCCTAATCTAAATGATTGGCCTGGGTTTTTTTTGTTTTTTTTTTTTTTTTCCAGGTTCATTTTAGCAAAGGGTGATAGCAATTGCTCATCACCATTAACACACACGCAATTCACATTTGGGCTTTCAAGTCCTCCACCCAGAGGCAAAAGAAAAAAGAGGGGATGATGCTTGAAAAGTGTTATTTTACTCCCCTCTCCTCCTCTCCTATTTCTCCACTTCTCCTCTTTTGGGGTGAGAAGTGTGGTCCAACAGTTCCCTTATAAGAGGATCTGGGCACCGAAACTACTTTCTTGACTTTCTTTCTTTTTTTTTTTTTTCTTCTGGACTCTGCTGAGGGGAAGTAGACATATCCAAAGGGATAAAATAAGATGGGACACAGAGGCCCCACAGGAAGGGGTTTTCAGTGGAAACATTTGGCAGAACCTCCGAAGTGAGGAGAATGTCCTCTCTCACTGCCTCAGCTAGCTCAACAGTGAAAATATAATAAAATTTGGGTTCTACAGCTTAAGAAAAAAAATAAAGATCTTACCTAAACAAATCTTTCCAACATCATGTAGGGATGCTTGTGATTAGCTTCAACCAGAAGACTACATACCTGCCCCATTAATGAAGCTAGGCAATGTGGGACTAGGGAAGTTGTATGAAACTTCTGCATAGTTACCTACATTTTGCTTGCCCTGGCTGCAAGCTTGCTCCTAGGCCACATTTTTCCTGGTCTGTCAGGAAGCCTCTGCTTTACAGGAATTGAGAACCAGGGAAGTACAGCACAGTCCCAGTTCCTCTCTGGGTTTATCTTCATAACTTTCTTTTCTCTGTATGCCAGTATTGGGGTACCACAGCACCAAGGTCTTGGAGCCACTTCTCTGCCACATTTCCATATCTGATCCCAGTCCAAGGGTCATTTTGTAAGTACAGGAAATTTTTGGCTTTGGCCCAAGTACTGATATCCAGAATAGTCGCAAAGAACAACGTAATATCAAATATCAATAGCACCCTCCCTGCTAGCACACACCATAGATGAACTGGGCAAACTATCACAAAGAGGAATCCAGATGTTCATGTGCTGCCCTGGGACTCACTGCCACAGCTGTGCCAAGTGACAAGCTTTGGACAGTCCCAAGAAGTGTCATCACACAGTTACACGTGCAAGACTAGCCAGAACTGTATCTCTACCTATGGAAACAAATGAAAAGGACCTTTGCAGGGAACATGCCCATGCTGAAATAGCATTTTCTCAGGGAAGAATTGTCTCACTGAAATATTTGCAGCCAGCTTTATTGTTACATAAATACAAGACCCTTTTAACTGCGGCTCTACAATTTGTTTGCTTTTCCAAGCACGACTGTTTCCACACCTCTTTTCCCTTATATACTCTCACATTCATGTTTATCAGTTAGGCACAGATATAAAATTGTTTTATAGTCAATATCCTCATTAATGTGCTTTAAACACTGTTGACTTTAAAACGATCCACTCCAAAGCTCTAAAGGCATTTTGAGATTAAAAGTACTATTTCCCTTTTAGCACAAACAATGTAGAGAAGCCAGGTAGAACGCTGAGATAGGAGAAAACCATTTCCAAAGCTGAAAGGGATTCAGGAGATTTAGCTGCGTGCTACCCAGCTTAAAATAAAGTTACAGCCCTGTCCTTTCCTATGGCTTATGTCTCTGACAGCAAATGTAATTAAACCTATACAGAGAGGAATCGCTGCTTGTTCTGAATCACTGAAACTTGACAACCAAGAAAATAATGCCAGCCAATGCGTCCCCCCTGGTCCCAAGTACTTTAAGCATTTTTCTTTCCTCTCCTGGCAGAGAATCCTGCTAAGGGGAAGCACTGTAAAAAGAGGAGACTTCTCTGAGCACTGTGTGCAAATTCATGGACACAGCCCCTCCATTAAGGAGGATTCTGTCTTCCACATGTGTAACGACATGCAAGTGGCTGCGAGGATGTAGTATCTAATGTCAACATCAAAATTTAGTGCTTGCCCCTTTCTCCGAGGATTGAGGTAATTTTTCCCATAAGCTAAATTGCATTTAACTTCTTGGAGGCTTTAAACCTGGCTACCAAGATGTACCTAAACGACCTTCTACCTCCACATCTCAGAATAAGCCTTAAACCCATTTGTGCATGTAGCCAAGAACACAACCGCCTTTGCTTTCAAGCTAAGCTTTGTGCTTACTAAAAACAAAAAATGGCATATTATTCTTTTAGACATGAGCTACACTAGATTGCTTTTAATCTTAACGGTGCATCATAAAAGTGTCCCTCCACTTTGGGTTTGTACAAGGAGGCCAGCTACTGATGGAAAAGGTGGCCCCTTTTTTTCCTGTTTGTTCTTTACTCTCCCAGGAATTCACCCTTTACAGCACAGTAATATTGTACTTCCTGACACTCCCTGCTTCTGATTTTATCCCTGAGCATGTGCAGGATGAGGAATAAACCTTGAGCACTGAATCACATCTTTCCATTCCTGCCGGCGCGCCCTTCTCCTGGCCCAAAGCATTCATCACATGTCTTCAGAGCAATAAAGAGGTTGTCAGCTGTGACCAGCCTCTGTAGATTGCCGATATACATTTTGCTCCTGCAAAGCCTCTATTAAGGATGCGATTCCATGATACATATTTAAGTCAGCTTCTCAGCACTATGGTCGCCGGTGTGAAAGAAACCTAGAAACTATTACTGTGAAATTGCCTCCAGCTCTTGAGCACAGGAGGTAGCGACTGACTAATAGTTTCTTAGACAGCCCTGGCAGATGTGTCAGGTTTCTTCACAACTGCGCACCTCGTGAGAGAGCAGTGCACACAAAGCTCCCTTTCTAATAATGTCCCCAGCTGCAATTAATCCACAGTATCATTCTATAGTGTCAGCAGCGCCATATGGACCAAGCAGTATTTGAAGGACTAAGCACAGAGAGTAAGTACTCTGAGAGGACTGCAATTAAGTGCCTGATTATTCTCCAGGGCAGCCACAAGGTGTTTTATCAAAGGCATGAGAGTCAGAAAGGAGTGGTGTTGTCAGGGACATGGTCAAGAGGATGTGTGGAAGATAAAACAGCTGGCCTTTCAGTGGGGCCTGCATGAACTCACCTCATCTTGTGGGCAGCTACTGTCCTACATTACGGAGTTTCCAGTTCTGACAACAATTTTAATCCTAAAGCAGCTCCAAAGAAAAACACATTGCACTGGACATTAAACTCTACAGTTTGTGCACCATGGTGCACACAGAGCAAACATTTAAGAAGCGTGCACATACACAGTACGCTTGCACAGACATAACATTCTCCTCTTCCCAAGGTTTGCAAAGAGGCTCCAAGAAGTTTCAAATCCAAGTTGAGGGCCCAGTTCCTCACAAGAATTTAGACTGGTTGAAATTATGAGCCTCGGATGCAATATTAATTGTCTTTGAAAGCAAAGACACAAATATTTTTAAATGCAGAACTGCCTCTCTAACCATTTATTAAAATCATTTTGTTGGCAATGCTATTATTTACTATCTGCTTAATTTATATGTCCATATAATATGTCTATACACATAATCAGATTACTTATAAGCTGATTTACTCAAGGATAGAACCACAAAAGACTAAACATTTGCGTTTTGCTCGTAGTGTCAGTTTTCCAGTAGCAAAACACTCCAGAACTACAAAGGAGAGGACAGTTTGTCCTTAACACTCCCATAGGCAGCTCCAGTTTGAGGAGAGGCATTACGTTATTCATGATAGCAGCTCCTGTAGGAGCAGGAACGTGAGCAGGTGAGAAATGGCTGGGCTGAAAGAAAACCTAACCAAAACAAACAAATGATATTACCTTTTTTTTTTTTTTTTTTTTTTTCCATTTCAAATTTGAAGTTTACC
>JAYECN010433143.1:0-22523 GCA_035222435.1 Microcambeva ribeirae | reverse complement strand
CCCCCCAAAACACAAATGAGGCAGTAGGAAAGGACTACAGTTCTCAATCAACTCCAATTCCGAATCGCCAAAAAAAAAAAATTTACTCACTAAGTTAAAAATAAAAATCTTTGAACTAATTTTATCTATTTTTAACTACTTTAAGATTAAAATTCTTACAGTAGCATGGATTTTTTGTAACAATTCACTTATTAAAAAAATGAGTATTTAAGCAACCTTTCTTTTTCTTTCCTTGTCCTTTTATTAATAAAAGGTTCCCAAAGTATCAATTAGTGGTTTCTTACCTGGCTTTATTAAATTCTAGTTGACTACTTCCAAAATATTAAACTATACTCCCCAAAAACTGTAAAAAAAATTGAGAAAAATAGCCAATCGCTTACTACAGCAATGTAGTATTTTGTGACCTTGTAGAGCATGATTTTTAAAAGTTATTACGGCAATTCTGACAATTCAAATTTGACACTGTCTATCCTCATGACATTTTCTGACTTCAGACAACTCAAAAAAATTCAAGAAATTACTTAGAAAAATTGTTTTGGAGTAGAAATGCTGGTTTTGATTTTTAATTTCTGATAAATTGCTTTAAACATTTTTTGCAGAAATCTGTAAAAAGATAAACAAAAAAGGTAAATATTTATGAAATGCTACAAAGAGCTGAAACAGCAGGCTTAAAATTCAGATCATTGATCTACCAGATTACAAGAAGATTTTTACACTGCTATGGTCCACACCAAGCCTTATTAAAAGAAGGTAAGGAATAACAGAGGCTTTCACCATTAAAACCCAAATAAATATGTAAGACATGTCCATATGAAAAGCTATTCTCCCACCTTACCTTTGACAATCTTTTTAGCACAATCATTGTATACTTGTTCCTGTGATGTATTTGACTGGAATACACGGTCAAATATGTATGGCTTGGACTAGAAAGAAAAGACAAGACACAAGTTACTTAAAAGTTAAGTAACTTTTAAGTTAAGTAACTTTAATAAGGTAAAATGTTAACTTTAACAAGTTACTTAAAAGTTAGTTAAAAGACAAATCCTAGAAATATAACTGAAAGTAATCCTTACTAATGGAAGTAATCCGTACTGTCTCCATATCTTATGTTTTAGCTACTTTAAAGATAACAATGTGGAAAATGGCATAAATATCGCATTGCTAAAGTCTTTATATGCTTGCCCAGAAATAAAGCCTTAAATCAAATATATTTTGTTACAAAGTGTAATCTACAGAGGTTACCAAAACTACTCTCCCACATGACCTCCATCTATCCAAGTAGCAATGTAAACCAATACCTGGGCTAATACTTCTGAGAAGCCTTTACTCCTTTCCATAACTCCCACAGACCCAAATTATTAAAAACCTTATACAATACATAAGGAATGTTTGTCTTGGTAATACCTGATAAAACAAACAAACATTCAGGTTTTACACTGACTGCGGGTAATCTATTCCCCCTCCTTCCCAAAAAGCACAATCCATAAGCAGAAGGAAAGTGCCAGTTTTGGAGGAAAAGAACCGATCACAGAAGACTTTGAAGTTGGAAGACACTAAAAAGCAGCAGTTCTGATACAGCTTTCTGAAAGTAATATTAGATTTTTTCTTTGTTTAAAATACAAGAGACTTTTATAGGACAGTTCTAAACAGATGAATGAACTATTATGCTCATCTTATGAAGTTCAATTTTTTGCAGCATTTTTGGCATTTGGTTTAGCGTCTTTTGCAGATAGTCAAGACTAACAAGGGACCTCTAGATCACTTCCTGTTGCTAATCTCATTGCAACTGTTAAGTGCGCCATTTTACTTAAATTCAGTTATCATCCCTCTCAAGGAGATTCTACAACAGCCTCCCTGGCAGAGCACAAGTCCAGCTTCCATCCTTCACCCACCCACATTCCTTTCCCCAGGTGGACCTTTTATATACCTTTTAGTAAGGTCTAGCATAATATCAAAGCTTTTTAGTTCCAAAACAAAGCCAACTGCTGAGAGGCCTTGAATACAGCTACATGACTTCCCTCTCAGGAAAACAAAACAACACATAGATACACACACTTTATTACAGCATTCATAATGCAAGTATGCTTAGGAAACCACAAGACTTAGTAGGTGGAAAACATCCCTAAGGTGCTACAGTTTGTCAGCTGATGCACACTTTTGCATTAGGGAAATCGTAAGTCCTCTCAATTAGTCATTTTTTTTTTTTTTTAACCTACAAATATACATGAAATTCTTAAGTTGCAAAGGAAGAATAGAGACCATTATACTGACTAAATATACAAGGAGAAACTAACACTGCAAGGAACCTTAAGAGGCTAAAGAATGAAAATGCATTATATAAAAATATAAATCACTGCAGAAGAGAGAATGCTGGCCATACATTTTCTTTGTCACTACCAGCTGTAATTTTAAAAAGCTTCCACCCACACAAGCATCAGTCAGCTACACTATACTCTGCAAGTCAAATGCATGATAAAACACATTCATCGTATTTCTTACATACCCATGTTCTTCTGTGCATTTGTGTGCACTGAAATAGGAGTGTTTAGGCTGATCATATTCACCATTACAAGTTGCAAGAATATTGTGGGAAAAGTCACAGAGTCCATGCTCTATCCAGCAACCATTAACAGCACTCTACTTTCTCACAGATTCCCAACATCTGATCTTTGCTATCCCGAAAAGAACTTGACACCTATTTTTACTTCCTCAAAGAAATAAAAATATATGGAAATGTAAATAATATTTTGCACAGTATTATGTTTCAATGAATTCATGCACATCACATGTACATGTACATATGTACACATATTATTGCAATATACTGCTAATGTAAAACAGCAGATTTTTAGTTTCTTGAAAGAAATCCAACTTGGAAAAAAAAACAAGTTTAATTTCTGGTACAGAATATTTTCTTTGGAAAGTACTGCAGGCAAAAAATCTGTACTAGAGTGCACCTATTCTGCAACATACAGAAAATTTTGGAGGTGCTTCTAAGAAAGCATCCATTTTCTAACAGCATTTAGAGAAGAATGCCTTTTTTTTAATTCTTCTGTCAAGCAAAGGTTGATGGAAATAAGCTATTAATCCATAACTATGCAAAAGCAAAATTATGTTTACTAACTTCCCTGAACACACCATACTTGTAGACTCTCTGCTCTCCAACTGCCATTCAGATGCCCTCATGCTGCAATTCAGTTTTGCTCCTGTATCTCACGTATTTCTATTTGTTCACAAAGTTTAGTAAGACACAGAATAGATGTATGATGAAAGTCATGGATTAGTAAGAACAGAAAGCTAAGCTGCAAGAACTTCACTCAGGCCATAATGCCTTTAATTGATCTTGTTTATTTATACAGTGAAAGCTGGTAGGCACATGACAAATTCCAATTACCCTCAAATAATAACTGTTACCAGCATACCACAAAATAACTAGAGTCCCCTTCATACCATTTGTAGCATCTCCATTCCTTACGGTGGGGGGGGGAGGGAGGAGGAAGTAGTACATTTGTCAAGTTGCCCTCAATATTATCGCTTTCCAGATAAAGTCAGAATGCAACTTCAAAACTCTCAAAAACCTAATTAAGTACTGCTCCCCACCCCCACCGCACTTGTTTATCACATTTCTCAGAATTCATATTAGACTGTCTCTTTTCCATCATCACTGATTATCTAACCAAGTAGGTTTAGCCCAGCATCTTCCAGGATAATTATATTAAAAAAAAAAAAAAGTTATTACCACTTAGTACACTCAGTCAGTATGTTTTTTTTGGCACCTGCAATGCTATGTCTTATCATGCAGACAAAGCCAAACTCAGTCTTACACAGATTACCCTGCCCCAGAAAGCCTGGCTATTACCTTTAAGAGATTAAGCAAGAAAGATTGAAGTAGACAGATACTTTTTTTAGCGATCAGATGTCTTTTCTTCCCCAAGAAGTAAACCATGAGGTATTATGATAGAACTGCAAGCACAAGATGCCCAGGCAAAATGATTGCGTGGTCTGCAAAAGCGTGGTAGCGTCACTGCCATGACAATACTGTCTTGACCTACTCTAAAACTTCATTTTCAGCATATCTTACTTAAACCCTCATACAAATTTGACACGCATGGCTCAAAAGTCCCACGGCAAGAACTCTACAAGCGCTCCCATAGCCCTCAAAGTACATCTGGCAACATGAATTAGGAGCAATTATACCAAATCAGCACAAAGGCTTTAAGTCCAAGTACACATAACTCAAAGATTATTCATCTTTTATATAGGAGAACATTCAACCTATCCAAACTACACAAGATGCGCAGCACACTAGAAAAGCTCTAAATAAATTACATGAAATTATTTTAAGTTATTTCTAATTTTTCCCACTGTCATTTTCTGTAAGTTACAGAGCTAGTTCACCTTATTTTCTAGGTATTAATATCTGAAGTAAAGCCTGTATTGAAAGGTTACCTGTGATAGAAAGATACACAATTGGTTTTCAACACCTACAGACACTCTTTAAGGTTAACCAAGGCATTCTTTCTTGCTAGAATAGCTTGCTAAAACAATGTTTCATACACCTGTGTTTAGCTTACTCCTGGTGTGAGATTGAAGTAATGGGCTTACTTTCAACTTACATTTAGATTTTTTGTTAAAGAACATTCTCACTTTCAGACTAAAATAAAGCAAAAATTGCGCTTTGAGCTATTTTTGGAAAACATGATGTAAAACACCTGACTCAGCTTCTCCTATTAGAAAGCCAGAGCAGTGCTACCTTGATATACCAACTGGAGGCCAAGTGGCACATGAGTGAAAGGGCACAGTCCCAACATGTTATTTTCAGTTAAGCAAAGGATTTTCTTCATATCCTAACATTAGAAACTGCAGCTGATATAAAACAGTCAGTAAAGCTCTGTTCTTTTTGCCTTCTCTTTCTTATTTCTATGCAAATACTACAATTGAAGTATAGACATAAGTTACATTGTCTGCACATCCTGCACAAAATAGAACTATTACTGTCAAAAAGGACTAAAACATGGAAGTTTATCATGAAAATTTGTGACTGGATACTCAAATATCAGCATCAAACCGGAGGATATTTGGAACAAGGGTTTCAGCAATGCTTTGCTTGTGCAAAATTGTTTCTTCTAAAGCAAAAAGTAAACACCACTAACACATACACCATCACTAGGTTTCAGAATGAAAACATGACATGAGTGGTGAGGTGTTTTTAAGAAAGTGGTAATCATCTCTATTTAAACACTGCTCTAAGTGAGAATACTTGCTTTTTTTTTGTATAATTACTAGGTGAGTATCATGTGAGAGACTTCTCTATTATCTACCATTCTGGGCTGAAGACTGAAAAAAGTGACACTGAGAGAATCCAAACACTTCAGCTACAGATTGTAACAACTTCCAGCTTATGCCTGAAGTTTCACTTTAAGGATCAAGCAGAAACACACTACTAAAAATACTTCACTATAGTAAGATAACATCAAGAACTCTTGTTTAAAAACATACCTTGCTCCCTGCATTTATACCTTTCTGCAATACACAAGTTACATTTTCTTTTGAATGATCTGCCAAAAACTGCGATAAAAACAAGTGATCTTCATTAATTAGATTCTAAACACAGCTTAAACCAAGCTGTGTTTTCCTTTACTACTCTACAGTAGTTCATAAAGGAAATGAAAAAGAAAACAAAATAGTCTCTGTCAAAAGTAGGAGACGTATGGCTGAAGTATAGAAAACACGTCTTTAAAATACAGGCAGATATTCAAGAGTTTCTTGAGAAAAGACTACATTATGATTATTGCTAGAAGTCTGGAGGGAAGGAGGACACTGCCCATTTGCGTGTCAATGCCCAAAGTGCCTTCTCACTTCAGTTATTTGAACGAGCTGATTTCAGTTTAGGCTTCTGTCTGAAATGGTTGAGCAGGACTGCTTTGAATTACATCTCTCTTGGACAGCTGTAAGATGAGCAAGACTAGGGAAAGAGATGAAAAAAAAAAAAAAAAACCCTGATACTTTAAGTAGAACTATCAATCTACCCAACTGCTGCGAGCAGCTTTAAATTTAAAAAATGAAGGAGATGCATTATAAGCTTGTTGGGCCCCACTGAAATCCTGAAGCAAACCTCTTTCAACTCCATGTTAAACAGCATAAATCTCTTGATATACAGGTCCATATATTCATTGTGAGTCACATCACTAAATTAGCTGTTTCAACAAAACCCCCATTTTGTTAAAAAAATATTTAATGGCCCTTTTTGTTGAAGTATTAAAATGGAAAGAGATTACCTTTGATTAATAATCAAAATTTTAAAACCACTTGACAAGTTAAATGAAGTGGCATCCTGTTAAGGAACAGCACCTTTCCAAAGCCTGCACATTAGAACTGGCCAACAGCACTTGCCCACTCAGATTGCTGCTCTACTGCTGCCCACTCAGATTGCTGCTACCAACTACAATTAAAGCAAGTATTTTATCTATCACAAATGGAAACAACTCACTGGTCCAGAATGACAACCATGCCAGTAATTACACAGGAAGAGATGGGGACGGGAGGGGAAGGGGAAAGAGATAGTTCAGAGATGACGGGGGGGGCCAAGAGAGGAGGAGGGTTTGGCTACAGCAACTGCTTTCCTTTCCCTCCTTCCTCCAGAGGAATCAAAACCTGCAACAGGGTCTGCTACAAGCTCTGCTCCCACTTGGTTTTCATCTCCTACCTATCATTTCAAACAGCATCTAAGTATTATTCGGAAGCCTTCAATGTTTCAGCACAGACTCAGGCACACACAGAAGGCATAATTCTATCATGTCACTCAAGAAGGTGAGAGCAGAAAAAGAAAGTTGATACTTTATATATATCATATATAAAAAGATATTTATCATAAATACATAAGTGACTCAATTCACTGTTCAAAGGTCTGCAAGTATTACATGTAATGGTAAGTACAAAAAACCTAATGCAACCAAACATGCAGCTTACTGAGGAACGTTTTTAGAAACTGTTTGAAAGAAAGGCTGTTACTATCCTCCCTGTGACAATTTCACAAAACACAGGCACCATGCAGCTGGCTAGCTACATCTTCAGGTTGCAAGGTCACTTAGTAAAACCCTCATTAAAATAAGGTTCAAGTATTTTCTCTACTCCTGTAATCTAGTAACTTGTTTTTCACTATTTTTTCAAGGTCAGACACAGCAAATCTTGCACCTGGGATGACTGGAATTTTTTTTTTTTTTTACCCACACAGAAAACACTAAAATACAGTTTTTAAAATAAACGTTAACTCCCTACCAATTCCCAGCACAGAAACCTGCATCATCTCTCACAAGCATGACATCACGTTATCCTATATGGGATTTAGTGAGAGCCCTGCCCAGTTTATATTCTATACATTCTAAAGAGTATTTAAAGCTATAAAAGTTCTCTTCAACTCACAAAAAATGAGAGATGCTAGTTTGAATGTTTGGTAGCAAACTGCTTAAAAAAATAAATTGTGTAGAACTGTAACTGCAAGAAGCAGAGTATTAGAAAAGAAAATGCAGAAGATTCTGTTCAACCTGCAATACATTTTAAGTCCACTCCAAATTACCTTCTTTCTGTTATTTGAGGTTTATTTCACTAGAAATTGCTGCAGTTTGGCTCAGGAACTACTGAAAGAAACATGATGTGGAAAATGCATCACCTAATTATTTTTTCCTGACTTTTTCTTAAAATAAAGAGGAAAAAAGATAATTTTAAAAATGTTTGTGAAATGAATCCTGGACATTAAATGAAAAATACATTGTCTCAACGCATGGCTACTCACTAATGGAGTGAGATCATTTGTTCTAGTTAAATTTTCCACTTCCAGCTTTGGTTCCAGCTCACTCTGAGGAGTTTACCTGTACAACCTCTGTCAGAAAAGATCTATTCCATGATAACAACTTGTCAGCTGAAAGAGGCCTAAATTCCCTCATTTCACAATCACTGTAGCTTTCTTGCAGCTAGAGTAATTCCACACCTTATTTGCAAAATCAGTGGAATTCAAATAGAATAAAGCAGCAGTGTTCAGCAGATCATATTTAAAATACATATATATGTTTTTAATGTCTTCTTCAAAGTTCAGATACTTTGAGAAAAAGGTAGCACTGGTTGCCTTTAGAAAGATATTAACAAAAGCAAAACTTACACAAAAATCTTCAACTGGTAATTCTGAGCAGTGAATGCAGCAGCACAGAACCAGGGGTGTCTCTACGCAGTGATTAAAAGTCAACAGAGCTCAAGCCCAAGCATCAGGAATAAGGGGCTTGTCTGCAGAATACCAGGCAGTAAACTACAGTACTTTATATTCCAGCTCCACTACGTAGCTAAATACAACAACGCTGAACATGAACAAGGCTAGGATTACCCTTGCTCCTGAACATCTAGACTGCCTTGTAAAAGCTCTCATAAGATGATTTAGGTTAAAATGGATTTATAGATTTGTATTAAGTCAAAAGTTCTTAGCTCATTCTGCTTTAAAAGAAGTTATCAGCTGATAAGTGATTTATGGGTCATAAATGGGTCATAAATCACTTATGGGTCATCACAGTCAGATGGGTCAAATCGCTGCTTTTTGCTTCCCAAACCTTTCTGTTGAGCACTGCACCACTGCGAGCCCCAGCACACACCTTTGCGAGGGCTGCATTTATTCAGCAGCCAAACTCCCCACGGCAGCCACAACGGGGCCAGGGGGCCCCGCCTGCCACCCTCCGACCTCGCACGCTTCCCGTGGGCGCCCCGGGGCCTGCCCTGGGGCCCAGGCCCGGCAACGACGACCCGACTTGCAGCCCGAGCCTCCCACCAGGGCCTCTGTGCAGGTTTCTCGAATCGCTACCACGCGGCCCCCCAGCCGCCCCCTGCCCCTCTCCGCCCCACCGTGCCCGTCCCGTCCACGCTGCCCCTTCCCATCCCAAAACACCCCGGACAGCCCCCCGCCTCCCCCGCGCCCATCTCCGCCGCATCCGACCCCCCGAGCCGAGCCTCTCCCCGACTCTGCCGCCTTACTCCCGGGGTGGCCTCTCACCGCGATGACGACGGTGTCCTCGCCCTGAAACTTGGCGACGTACTTGTCGCCGCGGGTCACCTCGGACTCGTTGAGGGGCCTGAAGCGACACATCACTTTGATGTTGCACTCCGCCGGGTCCGCCATCTTAGGCCGCCGCCTCCGGGGCGCTCAGCTCAGCTCCGCCGCCGCCCACCGCTGCCTCCGCGCCGCCCGCTCGGGGGAGAACTCGCAAGGCGCCGTCGCCACCGGGAGGCCCCACGCCCGCCCCGACACAAGGGAAAAGGGACAGACTCCTTCCCAGCCGCCGCCGCCTCCCACGCTCACTCCCTTCCCAATATGGCAGCCATGGCGGCGCCCGCAGCCGGCGAAACCCGACCCTCCCCGGCGCGTCGGCGGCGCCGCCAACGGTGACGTCACCCTCCGCAGCGCCCAAGCCCCGCCCCCTCGGCGCCAAAGGTGCCGCGCAGGCGCGGCCCTAGCCCCGCGACGGCGGGCGCCCTACTGCGCAGGCGTAAAGCCGCGGCTGGGGGCGGGAGGAGGGACGCGCGGATGCGGACGCTCGCAGCAGGCATGCGCAGCCGTAAGGGGGCGGGGCCAAAGGGGGAGGGGCTGTGGGTGTGGCTGGGGCGGGGCTCCCGTCGTGGGGGGAGGGGCGCGCGGCTGAGGCGGCGGCCGCGTTCCCGCCATAAGGGCCGGCCGGGTGCCTCCCCCGTCGAGAGGAACTCAGGGTGTCTTGGCTAAGTTTTTCCCTTTTGTTTGGCAGTGCTAAAAGGGAATTAAAAAGTGTGAAATATAGAATAAAAAGTGTGAAAGCCTGCACAGTGCTTTTCTGGAGTGTCACTTCGCACAGGTTTGATTTAGAACAGATTAAGTGGAACTTTAATGCTCTCCCACTGAAACTTGCTGGCTGTACCTAGATTAGAGCTGTTGTTGGTAAGCAGCTCAGACCGGAGGCTCCCAGAGGAGTCCCAAGGTTTTATCCGCACACTGCTTTCCTCCAGGTGTAACGTGGACCTTCAGGCTGGGTCAAAGTGCGGGTTTACAGCTCCGCTAAACCGACTTCCTGGCAGAACTCGCCGCTGTGCTGGAAACTTTTAAAATGGCCTTGAATTAAAAATGAGGGAAGCAAATCAGTAGTTTTTAGTAGGCCAGACTGACTCAGAATAGCAGTCATTCCTTTACAAGTATTCTCTTTTTTCACTGGAAAAGGAAAAATGATTGTGAATGTTAATAGGGACCATCTGCAATCAGCGGCCGCCGTTTTGAAGACCCTCTGTGCTGCGGGGTTTCCGAAGATGTGTTCCCACCTAACATCCGCGGACGTTGCTTCAAAACGCCTCCCTGCTAATCCTCATGGCGGCAAAGCTACGTAATCATCAAATTTCATCTGCAGCCTTTTTTTCTTTCCAAACTGAAATACAAAAAATTCCTTTTGTGCCTTGTTTGATGTTATGAGGCAAACCCTAAGTCTTCTAATTTGAGCTCGTGTTTTGACAAGTTTATTTTTCTGCTGTAGTTAAAACTTCTGCAGGACTGTGCTGTCCTGATCAGAGCGGCAACACTTCCCCTCCCAACCTACCAGTGCACCCCAGCTGTTTGGTATCTATACATACAGGCTATATAGGCTATATGCTCAGCCTCTAGAAGGGGCACTGCTGTTCCACAGCATTTAGCATGTGATGTATGGGTACCCATCTGGAGTCCTGTTAAACTGCTTTTGATAAAGCATTTTAAACATAATGGTTGTTCTCCTTAAAATGTGAGAAAAGCCAATTTTTATTGATTTCTATTTTAGAATCTGTGAATTTCTATCCTAGTCAGCAAGATATATTTATATGTCTAACTCAACTCTTGCTTGGGCTGTTCACATGCTCGTGGGCAGGCATGTGTTTGTACAGCTGCTGGACTCGGGTCCTTGCAGATTTCCTGAGGCAGGAGGTTATTATTTTTATGAAGGGGACATAAATTATTTACTACTTTTTCAATTCATTTTCTTTAATATGTGAGGGAAAATAAGTTGTAGCTGCTAGATCAACAACTTCATGATTGTTACTCCCAGCTGAAGTACTCTTGAGATATCCTTTGCTCCAGTCTATTTAGGAAACTTGGCATTATCATTATCCACAGCCAAAGGGAATGTATCATTAGCTACATTTGCTGACACACACTACTCAAAGAAAGAACAGCTTGGTAAAGAAAAAAAATCAAAATGGTTCTTAAAAAAACAAGTTCTTAGGTCTGCTTATCTTTAAACTGTCCCAAAGATCTTCCAGCTTTCAGAAAAAGAATTTCAATCAAAAAAATTCTTTAATTTGAATATTCTTTGATTTGGAATTTTTTGATTCCAATTTTTGATTGGAAATTTATTTTACCTCTTCTGTATTATGTAATTACCTGTCTATACCATACTCTTTCACTCATTTAATTTGAAAGACTGTTTAAAAGCAATCTGTTACAGTAAGAAAATGTTATCAGTTTCATTAAAAAATTGAATCTTGCTATCTGGTATTGAAGTTCAATATAATAAATAATAACGTATGATCAATACTAAAGGAAACATATTTTCTGAAAAAAATAATTCATATAATAAGCAAGTATGGCAAAATTTTTCAGTAAAGACCAATGTCATTTATTAAAAGCAGCTTGCCTAACCAATCTATGTCTGCTAGTTCACTAACCATGTTTCTTCTCATCTATGATCTGTGCAGTAATCCTCTAAAAATTCTTTTACGAGTTGCAGTTCCTTTAGATCTCTTGTATTTTTCTGGCATTAAAAGATCAGCATGTTAAGCAAAGGGAATTAGCAAACCTGAGGCTTACGGTGAAACTCTATCTGGATAATGATGTATTCAACCATGAAAATTATTTTGGCAGAGTGACAGTGATCTTGATGTGATCTTAAAAGGAATATTGCATATTTGAATAAATCTTTAAACCAGGTGTTTGTGGAGAAGCAAATTAAAGCTGCTTCCTCCTGCCCTTTAAAAGAATGAAGTCTGAGATGGTAGATTCATCAGTCGACAGCACTTGTTGGAATTCAGTGTTCCTGATGCAAACACAAGTGCTCTTTTCGTTTTAATTTGCAGTGTGCTGAAAATATATGGCATGTGACTTTTGAGAATCCAAGGTATATTCCAAGTCAAATTTATTCTGAATTTGCAATTCCATTTGTAGGATAAATGGGTGATTAGTTTGCTTGATATGCTGCACTTGGAACAAAATTTTTTGCTGCTTGTGACATCCTCTGTCACAAAGGCTCTTAAGATAAAGGCTCTTAAGATAATTTATGAAGTCTAGTGTTATTACTTGACACTGAAAAAGCCTTCATTAAAAGTAGCAAGATTTTATTTCAGACAGATTATTCAAATACATTTTAAAGTCTCTTTGCCAAAAACAAACCAAGTGTTTTCAGTCAATTCAGTTTGGGGAACTCAACAACTAAAATGAGATTAACAGAAGGTTGAATGGCTGAAATTCAGTGGCCTAAGATACTACCAGAGTGAAACTCCATCAAAATCTGAAGGTCTCATCCAGTTATGAAATTAGGAAGCTTAGTTTTGCTCCAGCAAACAATATGATGTTGGAATGAATTTCCTGTCCCGATCAAGTTTAGGCTTTGATGCAAACTAGCAGGATGCAACATGCAGTGAGGATGCAGCCGCTGATGCACATCAAGTTCTTGTCATAAATATGAGTAATTATAAAAAAAACTATTTTGTCTTTACGCTCCAGGCGCCCCGAGGAGTTTCTGCTCCGTGGCAGCTGCTGCGAACGTCTCCTGCAGGTCATCAATCTGGATGCAGCTCCTCTGCTCTGCTGTGTCGCATGGGGTTTCCGCTCCCGGTGCTCCCACCTGGTGTTTTTCATGGTCACTACACACACACACTTGCTGACTATAAAACATGGTTTTATTTTTAAGTGTATTCCGGCCAGAGAGATGAACATACCTATTTTTTTACTTAGTAAATTTGAAAATTGTTTATACTGAAAATCGTGTCAGAGATCTGTTGGCAAAAATTTATTAATTTCTGCTTAGTAAGCTCTGCAGAAATAATGCTGGTGAAGAGGAATCCCTACCATTTTCTAGCTCTTTCATGAGCAGAATTAGCTAAATTCTGCCATTTATTGCTGGTGACAGCAAGCGAGACACGCAGAGCACAGCTGACTTGGAGAATCCAGTTTGAAACTGCGAGGCTAAAGCCCTTTTTCACGTCGTATGCTGAACAAATTCCCTGTCAAGGCTATTGGGAGGTGGCAGGGAGAGCAACTGGGGGAGCTGTGCTTCAAAATGAGATTTTCGTATTGTCTTTAGTTCCCGCTGACCTCACGTAGACTTGCCAGCCTGACTTCTAATCTTCCCATAAATGGCTGTGCGCCCTGAATGCACAAAACCAGAAGAATCTCCATTAGCTGGAGAGCTGCCAAAGACGACGGGTGCGAGGTGTGCATGTGCATGCACACGCAGGTATTTCTCTTCATACCCTTTTCTCCATCTCCTTAGAGTTATATTTGCACTAAGCTCATTTATCATGCTATCCAAAAGATCCAGGGGGGAGGTTTCGATAGCTTTTCAACGTCTTTAGTAGAACTCTTTTTTTTCTTACCTGGATTCTGCCAGACCTTGTGACATTGAGTTGCAAGGTGGGAAGGCAGCAGCTCTGGGTCGTTACTCAGCAGCTTGGGCTCTAAAGTGCTGAGCTAGCACTCTCAGGAGTCAGAAAGAGAAAATCAGGTAGGGGATGAGGCAGGTACTAATCTCTTTCTGGCAACATCTGAAGATCTTTTGTCATCCTAAGTAAACTTCAGTCACATCCATATTTCATTCCGGTGAATAGTGCTGATGCAGCTCTACGCTGCCTTCCCAGCCCTGTCATGTTTCCCTTGATGCCTTTTCATCTTGATGCCCAATGCCCAGTAGGTACCTCAGGCACTTCAACAGCAGCAAAGCTACTGCTACAGCCTTTCTTGCCCCTTGCTCTCACCACATTTAGTTTTCACTGAGAACTGTCCTTATTTCAGGAGCACTGGTTCTGGGCTTTGCCTGATTTTGCCACCATTCGTTTAACTTTCTTGTCTCCTCCGTTCATGTCTTTCTTGTTCTGTCTTCTCTGCCAGTCATGCCAGGGTAGTTTTTCCTTTTCTTCCAGAGGTGCCACAGTGCTTTATACTATATTCCTCCAGCTATACTATATTCCTCCTCTTGTGTGGCCTGTAGTGCCTCTTACCCGCTATATCTCTAGCCAGTCCTGAGTCAGCAGGATATTTAGTCTGCATGGACCTAATGTTGTGCCAGGTGGCAGCCTGTTCCAAAACAAGGTGGTTACGCTGTGATCTTCATTTGTATAAAGAGTAGCCTGTTTTTCTCTTTCCAATATTGATATCTTGTGCTCCTATTAACTTCCACAGGGATGGAAGAGTGTGAAGAAAAGCAGGAAAAGCCGGATTTTTTTTTTTTTTTTAAATACAGTTTATCCTCTTTGGAAGCTTGGATCAGACAAATTGGAAATTTTGAAAAAGAAAGGAAATGCCGCTTTGAAGGGAGATATTTTCACTCCTTACAGACAGTGAAATAGTTTTAGAATAATGTATGAAGGGTTTTACAGTTGCACTTTAATACTTCAGAATATTTTCTAAAGTGAATAGGCAGTCAAAATTAATTTGGTTTAGGTCAAAATTCTATTATTAGGCATCAATAGTTCTTGATAGTTCTAGTATGTGGTTGGCCAAGTGTTTCCCCTCATTTGCAGGACTGCAGCTAATCACCCCCGGGATTCAGGTGGGCTGAGTTTGGTGAAAAATGAAAATGAACTGGCTGCTGCTTTGGATGCTAGAAGTTCTCAGAACATCTTTTGGGCAATTTACGTAACAAAATTCCTACTGTTGTAAGGACACACTGAAATGAGCACTCCTGCTTTTATTTTGTGGTACATCAGAGGCATGGCTTTGTACTTTACCTCTGAGTCTAAAGTCCGGATTGCTGTGTACCCTGAGGAATGGGAGTGTGCACGGAGTAGCGGTATGGATGTCTTAGAACTAAGTATCCACTGCCATGGTTCTTGCATCACCTGGGACTTCATTCAGTGGCTTAAGTGATCTTCTCACCTTCTTTGTTCCTCTGTCTAAACTGTGCAAGGGTCTAAGTCCAGTGGTTGAGAAGCTTGGAAGACTATTTGTAACTTTGAACTACTTAGACCTCTTCTTTCTTAGTTAAATGAAAGATTTCTTAGGAGATCCCAAATGAGCATTTGTAGATGTTGAGTGTGCAAAAAGAGCTGGTTTTGCCTGGAGTGTGACATTCATTTTTGATTTCAGTCATTTGCGTGTCGCTGTGGGAGATGGCACAGCTCTTGCCCTGGGAGCCAGCTGCAAACCTTGGACTTTGAGGAGAAGGGAAGGAGTGCAAGCACGCTGCCTGCATCACTTAGGAATTCATAGGGAATTCCCATGCAGGATAACTCTTTACTAAGATCACTGAAGACCTTATCACAGAATCATACACAGAATCACAGGATGGTTGAGGTTGGAAGGGACCTCTAGAGATCATCTAGTCCAACCTCCTGATCCAGCAGGGGCACCTAGAGCACGGGGCACAGGGTGGCATCTGGGCGCATTTGGAAGATCTCCAGAGAAGGAGCCTCCACAACCTCTCTGGGCAGCCTGTGCCAGGGCTCTGGCACCCTGTTATGAGAAATAAAAGTATTTAGAGGAAACCTTTTTAAGAATATTGCCTATGTATTAATGAAAGGCTATTATAGCAGACTCCTCAAAACAGTAAAAGTTGTTTTCTGCTTTAGATAGTATTTCTGTTCGGAGAAAAATGACTAGGTGAACATGGCATGTTTTTACTTAGCTAATCCATTTCTTCTGTCTGCAGACATTTCATTTGCACACACTAGTGGCAAAAGTAATTTTGCTTTGCTTTTTATTCTTGTTAGACATGCTTAAAGCTAATATGCTAGATTCAACTCATTCCAACATGGTCTATGCCACTAGCAAGTATAGGGAGGACCCTGTAAAAGGTGCAACCCCTTGGCTTGCTTCACGTAAGCCTCTCATGGGATCAGCGGTGTTCATGGCTCACGCCACTCTTTGACATCCAAAAATAAAAACAAGACATAAAAGTTGCTATCAGCTGATAATTTGGTTATTATTTTCCCTAGATTAGTTTGCTCCCACAAAAAAAAAAAACAGTAAAACAGCACAGCTAGGAAAACAGTCATGTAGTTCTGAGCACATTGTTCTTCTGCTAGTAAATTTTTTTTTTTTTTTGGTGGAACTATCAAGAGAAACCAGACTGACTACGGAAGCATCATGTCCCATAGCATATGGGGTATTAGTATTCGTAGTGTGAGTGTTGTGCTGGCTCCAGAGACCATTTTATCCTCACTGTGCCTGGTGTCCAGGAGAATCTTTGCAACATTTTGCCTGGAGGAAGCTCTGCCTGCCAGAGGGATGCGTGTCCTTTCTTTGACCTTGCCCTGGGGCAGGGGCATTAAATAACCAGAACAGTGAAAGCAGTTAAACATCGTGTGCATGCACAAAGCTGAGTGTCTCTAGAGGGTGGTCTGTGTTGTTGTAAGATAGGTCTGATAAATAGTCCTTGGAGAAGCCCTTGTGCTTTCTGTAGACTATGTTAACAGAGTCTAAACAAACCAGTTCTTAGCTTTGGGCCGCTGAACTGTAGCTGCCTAAAGCTTGGGTAGGATGAATAGGGAACCAGACTCTTAACTACGAGAATTTTATTCAGATAATTGCATTTGCTCATGGAGTTCTAAACTGCAAATTTAATCCTCCTGCTTAATGAGTTTTACAGAAAACTGCCTATGGGAGGGATACATCAGCCTCAGGACTTCCCTTTTGATGGCATGGTAGTCTAAGGTGGGCTGCATGGAGCTCGTACAGCCTTTCAAAACCCTCTTGTCACAGGAGAGGCTCTAGTTGGCACTCATTTGATAGTGCCTTAATGAGCCCTGGGATCAAAGCAATTTTCAACCTGCATTTTGCGAAGAATGTTGTCGATTCAAAACTTTGCACTCTCCATAAAGAGCTCTGACTTCAGCCCTCTGCAGGGCTCATTAAACTCTGATGTGAGTTGTTGGAATATAGAAGATGTAGCTGCCAACCCGTGTTAGCTTAGGCAGGGAAAAGCAGGACCTGGCTACTGGCACAGACACGTGTCCTCCCCTACTCCCAATGTGCCCCCACTTCCTGGGTGTTTCGTCTCACCTGTTATTGCACTGTAGTAAAAATAAAACAAACAAACCAAGCCACAGAGACTGTGCTTGACAAAATGTTTAAAACAAGCGTTTTACTTCCGTGTCAAAGAGAAAAATTTGGCAAATGCCTCCAGTATATTTGAAAGAAAAGTAATGAACAATCAGCTTCAAAACATTATTCTTTACAGATTAACTGAACAACCAGCCAGTAATGGGCTATTGTGCACCTTTTCCACCGGGTTCTAGAAGAATTATCATCCATGCAAGCACATTAAATTGAATGATAAATGGAGTTAGCTGAATGAAAACAAATCTAAATACCAAACCGTGTATTAAAATCATCTGCCTGGGTGGCATTAAAAATTTTTGATTTACTGATGTATCCTTTGTGTTTAATTAACACTTGCAATGGCCAAAATCAGACATTTGATAGGCAAACACAGCATATGATTTTCCTGTTAGATTAATTGTTTTTTTATGTGGGTATGAGAGAGATTTTTTTTTTTAGTGGAACAGCAGACAGCTACATGAAAAATAAGCTACCATGTGTTATTTTAAGGAACATTTCTGCTATTTCTTTTTGTCTCTAAATGTATAGATTGTTCTTATAAGCTTCAGCTTATGTATGTTTTAAAGTAGTCTCTATTTAATATATTTCAATACTTCAAAGTGAAATCATAAATCTCTCAATGTGTGCAGTCAAAAATGAAGAGTAGTATCAATATTTCACCAATTTCTGTGATCTTTTTGACTTCATTTGTCCAGGTAAAACAATCTTTCCACTGCTGCAACCTAGTTATGAGTGAACGTAATGAATTCCACAGAATTTAATATCTCAGTTTGGAGAACATGAAATGGTATAATATGATATGGTGTGAATAACTCTAATACCAGACTGCTGAATCAGATACTCACAGGCTAATTAATCTATAAACAATATTTCTTATTCAAACAATCTATATGAGCATTCAGACATTTTAATCCTGCTGTAATGCTTGTGATTTCCTGAGGAGTCATTAGGGAGGGGTGTTGAAAGTTGTTGAATAAAGCAACGGGAATTTTATTTGCTGCAATCAAAATGTGAAATGATCTATTTTGACTGACTGAGTTAATTTCCCTTCTGATTTTATCTGCTTTGCTATATTGTGTTTTAGGTGAATCAAACTGATGACCAATGAGTAAGTGGCATCTGTTAAAATTGCCTGCACATGATAATACATTGCCAAAATTCAAGTTCTTTGCATTATACTTGATTATATTTTCAAATACTCTTAATGGAGTTTCTTTGCTGTCATAGAAATAATCAATGAAATGATGGATGATTTGCTTTTCATCTGTGCAGGTTACTGTAATGAATGACTATCATAAATGTTGTGATGCTTTTGAGGCTGGCACAGAAAAAAATACCTTTTTCAACAGAATGTCTTGCTTTTTTTGTCAGAGGTACAAATATATTGTTGACAAAACATGGCATATTTGTCTTAGCAAGCTATATCATTTTAAATCACAAACACTACGTCTGTACAAATGACATATTATTTCCACAATATGGTCTACTTGTGCACTGTCCAACGATCTGCCATTCTGCAGAAACTCTGGAAAGCCTGTGGCAGTATGCAGAAAGCTTGGAAAGTACAAGTATTTTCTTTTCTTCAATGTGATATTTTTATTTTATTCAATATGAAATTATCATTGTGTATCTATCTCACGCACACTTTGAATTGGGAATGTAACCAGATAAAATTGCATAAAGAATATGTATACTCAGGCAAACTCAAATCACTGTTTGCTCTGCAGACACTGCCTTTTGGGCCAACAGACTCCAAGTATTGGCTTTATACTAGTGGTTAGCTTGGAATGCATATTTATACACATTACATATATATATAAAACCTCTCAATGTTGAGAGGTTGATTGATAGGGTAATCTTCACTGCAGATCTTTTAGAGCAATGAGGGCTATTTTGCAAATGCATTTTAATCTTAACTGGCATAGCTGTATAAACTTTGTAAAGAAATATAGAATCTTCCAGTGTTGAGGCCAGTGAATCTTTAAAAAAAAAAAACAAAAACCAGTGCCCACACAAGGCAAGAATCTGGTATTTGCACAGCCAGTAACGACCCTTCCCTGAAGCTTTCTCCCTTGCATGCCATTTCTCTGCTGGGGTTACGAGTGCAAAAGCAAAGGCCCAGAGTATGGCAGAACTGTCAGCAAGTCAAACATGGAGCCATGCCCCTCATCTTTATTTCAAGATACAATTCATCTTATTTTAATCCTCATACTGACGTCTGGTACTTTTGTGAATGAAGTCTTCATTTTTTTTTTTTTTTTTTTTTCTGTTTCTCAGTTGTTTTCTGGTCAGGAAGATAATATGCAAAACCATAAGCTTTTCAGAAACAGTGGCAAACAGCTCTGTGCTTCGTCTGCAAATACAAGCCCTTAGACATAGGGCTGGTTTTGATTTTCTTGTTTTGCTTTGCTGTGCTTCCCATTTTCTGACTTCTCCTTTGGAGAGCAGCACATCTGTATAAGCTGAACAAGTCATGAGCTCATCTACCAGATCTAATAACATCTTTCTCTAGTGGTGCACAGGGGATGTAAATCTTAATGGATCAAGGAAGCCAAACCCTCTTTCGCTATTCCCCACCTCTGAGAGGGGTGAAGAAGTGAGTGTCACTGTCAAGAAGAAAGCGTAGTCGTGTCTGGGACTGCACAAGTGTCCTTGCACAGAGCCCAAAGAGCTTGAGTAATGAAGGTGAGAGTTGCAGTAATCCTGCGTCCCTCAGGCAGGAGAGGGAGCGCTCAGCAGAGCAGGGACAAGGATGTGGCTGACCGCTCCGGCTGGACCCACGTCTATCCCAAGACCAGCAGCCAAAGTGAGCTGGGACAAATGTTGCTCTTGCCCACGGCGGGAATCTCTTGTCCCACTCGCGGAAAGGAATCCTATGTTTGGCACCAGATTTCCAGGAGCACAGGGCAGCTCCTCTCTGCTTGTTCTCAGCCTGTCTCAGTGTGAGCCAGAGCAGCATTCAGCCTATGGAAGAGGGATTTTGGAAACTAAGCCGCAAGGCAGCATTTCTTCCCTAGCTTCTCGCAATTAGGCTTGCTTTCTAAGGCAGGTTTTTTTCTTTTCTTTTTCTTTTTTGCCTCACTGTCTGCTAAACAGTACATTTTATCTGTTCAGGATCTCAGGAACTCTGACTGCAATTAATGCTTTGAGGAACTAAGCTAGTAAGTCTCTTAAGACATTACTTTGCCATCACGTGAATATATATAAACTGGAAACATGCGCTTTGCTAAAAGGGGCTTGGAAGAGCTTCTACATGCCTCAGTATCCTCTTGGATCGCTGCTACCATTCCTTCTGTGCCGGCATTCCAGAGCTGCTTATTCATGGGCACGTCTGGTCCCGCTCCGTTCTCGCCAGCTCGAAGCCGTGCGTTGTTTGGACGCTCGGCTTGCAATAGTCGTTTGCCTGCTGTCACTGACTCTTGTTCACTTTAACATCTTGTGTGTCATAAATATGTTTCTGTGGGGCTTTTCCTTGTTGTATTTGACCGGGTGATTCCATTTATCGTCAAAAATGAAGTATTTTCTTTCATTCCCTGGGCTCAGTTATGCAGTTGAGGCTAGGACAGTTGCTGATGCACATAGGGAGCCCTCAGGACTTTGGAAAGGCATGGGGTGGGTGAAGAAGTATGTTTAGGACAAGTGGTCAGGCCTGGGATCAGGACACAACTGATCAGTTGTCATTGGTGGGGATATGAACAAGCTTTCCAGATATATTACTAAGGGAAGTGTCTTGGGATTTTTGGAACCTTACATGCAGGTATTTATAGACAGACTTACACCCCAGTTTTTATGTTGAATTGCAGTTGTGCTAATCCATTTATAACTATTAATGAATCTTAATCATTCAGTCATGTACTACAACTCTGGCATCAAAGACAGTGCGTGAGATCAAAGACAGGACCTGCGATTTCCACCCGAACAGTGGGCTGTGGAGAGGCCAGGAGCAGGAGAGCAGCAGCAATGCTCATGCAGGCACGTAAGGGTGACTCCTGCTCAGCTTCAAATCCCATGGCTAAACTGAAAGATAATTTAAATGAGCCCCCCTCTAAAAAAGCTGCCTTCCTGGGCAGCAGAGGTTCAGCCCTCTTCATCAGAGCCCTTCACAAATCTTACTTCCAGCTTTGCTTGTAATAAATCATTCCCAAGGTGGGGATGGGAATTCAGGCCCCGCAGCCCTTCAGCCCTTTTGTCTATCTTTTGAAACTTAGTTGTCTTCCAACATGGTCCCTTCAGGGATAAGGAAGGACACTGTGCACTGGGAACAGGATGGACACACTGCTAAGCCGTTTCACTGAGAAACTGTCTGCTTAGTGCGTTCCTCGCTTTGTTGAGTGGTTTGAGCAGTCTGAGTGCTGACTGCTTTCCAAAAGTCAGAAGCAGCAATCTTGCAAGAGAGCCAGTACTGACTTCTAACAGGCGTCACTTGGTATTTCGGGTGGACAGAGGCGGGCAGGACATTTGCTGCAGTGGGCAGAGCCACTAGCACTGTTGAGCAAATGGTCCAGGATCAGCAGGGCAATCTGCATGCTGTCTGCTGGCCCTGGTTTACTCCAAGCTTTGTAACACCATTTTTTTTCTCTTCAAAACAAGATTCTTTGGAGTCTGACGGTTGTATGAGAGTCTTCACTTTCAGAGCTCTTCTTGCTAACAAGCACGATTCAGGTCTCTGAAAACTGAAAAAAGTGGACTTTACAGGCCAGGGAGCACAGTCTGCTTTTTTTGAATTTGTTTTAAGTTGTCATGCATGGGTTCACAGTCTGAGGAATGAAGCAACAGAAATGCAAAGCAAGATCACAGTAGATCTTACAAGGTCTTACAAAGTAATATCTATTCTTCAAATGCATTTGTTTATAGCAAGTAAAATGGATTAATCAAAGCAGGGAGCAGATATAAAAATCTTTGGTCCTGTTCGTGGGAGGTTTGTGTCTGTCTGCTGGCCTCCCTCCTTCCCCTGCTTTACTCTGCAGCCGTGCCCCCAGTAGCTGGAAGCTGATTTGGGTCTTATATCCTGGCAACAGAACAGGCAGAGCTGAAGGATGAGCAAATGCTCATCCTTTGCAAACAATACCAAACTGGGTAGAGTGGGCAGTGCTCCAGAGGGCTGTGCTGCCATTCAGAGGGACCTGGACAGATTGGAGAGTTGGGCTGAGAGGAACCTCATGAGGTTCAACAAGGACAAGTGCAGGGTCCTGCACCTGGGGAGGAATAACCCCAGGCACCAGTA
>JAYECN010433039.1:0-22524 GCA_035222435.1 Microcambeva ribeirae | reverse complement strand
CGGCGGAGGCCCCGGGTAACGCGGCCGTGGGAGCTCTCCCGGCGGCGGGGCCGCTGTCCTTGCGCCGTGCCGGGTGTTAGGGCGCCTTACGCCCTCCGTTCTCGGGGAGAGAGGCCCTTTCCCGGCGGGAGAAGCCTGGGAAAGCCCAAGCGGGAGCTGCCGGAGCGCAGGAAACGTGGAGAGCTGCAGCCGGGGCGGGGGGGCGGCCGGAGCCGCCGCGCGTCTCGGCGGCTCCGCGTTTTGCACGGGTCGTTCCGTGGTTTTGTGGTGCCCCGCGTTAGTTCGGTGCTCGTGTCCCTGCCCGGCGGCCCAGGGCAGCCCCAGGGCGGCCCCGGGCCCCGCGCGCTGCAGCCGCTTTCGCTCCGGCTCTGGTGACTTTGTCGCACTTGGCGGGTGTGAAGGGAAGGGGGTCGGCGCTGGCGGGTCCCGTCCCTGCTTGCCCAGTTTGCACCAAAATGGGGTCTCTGCCTCTTGTTTTTCTGCTTGAGAAGTGACTTCTTGCAGTACCAGATCTCGGTTGTCCTTCTGAAGTGAATCCTGGAGTTTCTCCTTGCTTTCCCTCCTACCATCCACAGCTTACACCTCCTTCCCTGGCTGTTTCTGCCTCTTCCTTCCTCAAGTGTGAGGCGGCCCCTGCCCAGGTCCCCTGCAGGACTTGGCTGCCTAAATGGGCCCAGGCTGCAGCCTAAAGGTGGGAATTTGCTCTTCCCAGGGACAGAGTTCTGTTCCCGTGCTAGGAAAACATTTCGGAAAACGCATCTCAGTGCAAAGGACAGGGAAACTTGGCTCTTCCTGGTGCTTTGAGGGAGCAGCTTTTATCATTCCCATTCCCCCGCTCCGAGTGTTTCCACCCTTGCCCAACGGTGTGAGCTCAGGGGAAGCAAAAACAGCTGCGAGAGGCAAACTGTTTTTTTTTTTTTTTTTTTTTTTCTTTCTAATTTCCCTTCCTTCTGCCCTCTGGAAGAGGGAACTGGCTGTGAAACTAGTGGGTAAAAACCTGCTTGACGCCAGTTCTGTGCCCCAAGCGGTGCTGGCGGCGGCGCTGCTCTGGGCGTTCTGCAGGATCCCGTTGCGAGCGGAGAGGCCCGACTGTTCCGGAGGAAGCTTCAGAAACCGATAGTCCATCCGGGAGCTGTTTCCTATTCCAGCTATACAGATACATAGGAATCTGTTCCCCCCCATCCTTGGGTGCTTCCTCCTCGGTGCGCTCAGGTCGGGAACAACCGGTTTCCAGGTAGGGGAAAAACCCCTAGTGCCACCCAGGGAACTGCTTGAGGCTTCCCATCGCCTTCCTAAAGGCCGATCTGTTCTTTCCCCACGTCTGAACTGCGTTATTCCCTGCTAGAAGAGGGCTGGAGGCACCGGGAAATGCAGGTGGGAGGGACGCGCTCTGGGCCCGGGTTTGGGTGCTTTTGCAGTGGCCTTTTGGGCGCCCTGGAGCTCTAGCGCTTCCGTTCCCATCTCCTTGCTTCGCCAGGAGCTTCCCGCTGCTTTTCCTTCTCCCGGTGTTTAGCAAGGACAACCTGAAACCGCCACCGTCGGGGTTATCCGCAGGGTCCGGCTCCGCTGTCAGGAAAACGGGAGCCGTTGCAGTAAATCCTGCTCGTGCAGGGAGGAGCGTCGCCGCCACGGCGCCCCTGGGCCCCACGTGTGCCTCGGAGCGAGGCCGGCACGTTTGCGGGCTTGTCCTGTGGCCTCGGCCGGATTTTATCCTCATTTATTTCTTTTTACCCGTCCGGTAGCTGGTACCTGGCTCGGGTTCCCCCAGGTTGCACGGGGAGCTTGGATTTCCCTGCATGTCCAGCCACGTATCTCGTGCTGTCGCCGTCCGGCTGCGTGAGGGTTTCCCCGTGCCTGCAGCTGCTCAGTTCTGTCCTAAAAAGGGGCTCTTTTGGGCATGTTTGGCTTTGCATAACCTGCATTTGGGCTCCTGCTGAGCTGCAGGGCCTCGCTCGGGGTTCACAGCCACTTCGCCCGTTATTTTATTGCTGCTGCCGAAGGGAGGAGGGAGGAAGGAGCTGTAAAAGATGTATTGGAGCCTCCCCACTGCCCTTTAAAAAGGGCTATTGGCTGCACGCGCGTCCGCGCGGCTCTAAATCCGCCCCAAACCCTCAGGATTATGTAATATCTGCCCTTTACATTTAAAGGAGCGGCACTGGAGAATTGGTCGCTGGAGAGAAGGGCTCGGTTTGGGTTTGCCCGGCGTTCCCTGGGGCGCTGTGATTTGCGCTCTTGGCTGCGGTTGCCTCTGGGTTTGTTGCCCCTGTGCTTTTTTTACCCTGAGAATTCATTTTATTTTCCCTCCTTGTTTTTCTTCCCGGAGCTTTTCCTCCCCAGCGACTGGAGCAGGAGGAAGATTGCCTGGCTCTGAACCTCTCTTGTGTGCCTCTCCCGCCAGGGACGCGCTGCGGGCCGGACGCCACGATGACGGACTCCAAGTACTTCACCACGACCAAGAAAGGTGATGCCCGGGCTCGTGGCCTCGCGTCGCTCCGGCTGCCGCCGTGAGCAGGAGCCTCGGGGGCAGCGCAGCCCTTTCCCTGATGTAAAGGAGCAAGACGATGGGCGCTGGAAACGCGCGGCCGTTGAGGCCGCCCCGCCGGGTGCTGCTGTCACTGCTGCTGTCACCCGGGCTCGCTGGCCGCCGCCTGAACCCGTGCAAGCCCTTTAGCGGCACCGTGATCGGCTTTAGCAGCTCAGGGTGGCACAGCCGGCAGCCGTGCTGCACACGCGGCCCCTCCGTGGGGGGTCTGGGCAAGGGAGCCCCGTCTGGACCCGGGGCGGAGGCCCTGATGCTCCAGATGTTCTTCCTAAGTTGTTGCAGCAACCGCCCGAGAGCAGGAGGGTTCAGGGGGGCCGAGGAGCTGAAGCTGCTCGCAGAGAAACCCGCTGTTTCTCGTGCAGCTCGTGCCCGTCGCTCCTGTGGTGCCGCTCGCCCGGCACTTGCCCCGAGGGCCCCTTCGCTGCGATGGCTCCTCGCTGACGAGAAGTTAAGTGCTGTTGGAAGAGGCAGTTCTCGTCTGTCCTGGCTGCTTTCCGTTGTGCAGAGCCGCGCGAGGACAGCGGCCTGGCTCTCGTGGGACTCCTTGTCTGCCTTTCCCTCCCTCTGGAGGACTGGGGGTCCCTGTGCTGCTGAAATCCCTGTCCGCAAAGGCTTCTGAGGTCCTCCTGGCTCTGGAAAGCCGGCAGAAGCCCCAGGGAAGCAGCGGCCTGTTCTCTGCTCCCCGTGGGTGCTGCCATTTCCATTTCTGCGGAGAAAAAGCCAAGGGCCCTGGCGTTGTCCTTGCTGTTAGAGGGCAGTTTGCAAAGTCAGATCTACCTTCTGCTGTGAGCCCTGCGAGGCGGGAGAGCCCCGCTTGGGCTCCGGCCCTTGTTCCCCGCGCTCCGCAACATGTCCTGGGAGCAGGCTTGGAGCTGGGATGTGTCCCCCCCGAGGCTCCCGGCGTGGCGAGGTGGGAGCTGCGAGCAGCACCCAGCGGGCAGGATGCCACGGCGCCAGGCCGAGCCCCAGCTCCTTTCTTTCCTCCAGGGGAGATATTTGAGCTGAAGGCGGAGCTGAACAGTGACAAGAAGGAGAAGAAGAAAGAGGCTGTGAAGAAGGTGATAGCGTCGATGACCGTGGGCAAAGACGTCAGGTGGGTTGGATGCGCCCGGGCCGCACGGATGGGCTCCCAGGCCGCCGCTCCGGACACGCTCCGAGCAAGTGGAGTGGCAGGTCCTGGAGCGCAACGTGCTCCCAAGAGCCGAGCAGCCAGGCGGGACGGGAGCGGATGGGAACCCAGGAGCCCCGGCTTTGCAGCCCCTGTTTTGGGGAGATCGGGCCTGCGTTGTTTCCCAGCGGCTCTTGGGCCGGGACTGAGTGAGTCCGTGGCCACCGTTGTACCTGCTGTGGCCGCAACGACGTTTTGTCTGAGAGCAGCCGCCCAGTGCCTTGGTACTCGCTCGGTAGTAACCTGGCTGGAAGAGGGTTGGCCCAGCTGCCGGATGAGTTTGTTGGGGTCCTTGCCGCTTCCTTCGAGTGTTACCTTGTGATAAGGAGAAACAAAAACCTCCCGGAGCTGTTTTGGCAGAGGATTGATGCCTGTGCCTCAGGGTCAATAATCCTTTTGTGGAGAGCGCAGCCCGAAGGATTAGGCAGCTTCTCCCCCTTCTTCATCAGTCTGGCAGAGGGGCAGATGGTTCCCTGCCTGCGTCCCGTCTGTCACCTGCCCTTCCCTCGCTGCTGCTGATCGCACAGGCACAGGCGTTTGGCTTTTAAAGGGGCATTTGAGGGTAGGTGGAGCAAAATTGTGATCTGGGCCCTATATTTGCAGAATCAAGGGATCTCATCCCCTGCTCCCAGGGCACTTATGGAGGAAGGTAACGGGGTCCCGAAGTGGGAAGTTTCGGGCTGGGGTGAGAGCAGCGGTGGGTGCTGGCTCTGCTCATGGAGAGCCTGTCCTGCAGCTGGGCTGGCGGGTCCCCTGGAGCTGACCTGTGAGTTGCGGTTGGTTTTGTGCTCACAGAGAAGCTTCCGGGGAGAGAGACAGACATCTGTCAGCGTGGGATAACTTCTGTGTTAGCCCTCAGGCCAGGGCTGCGTGTCCTGGGGTGGTTTAATAGTCTAATTGGTCTGTCTTTATCTTCTGCTGCAAAATAGCTTATCTGGCCTCTGCAGCCTTAGAGTTGTTAATTCTCACTCACTTGGACCAGGTTTAGAGAGGGGAAGACTCCAAGCTCTGCACAGGCCACACTATGGCTCTGCAGCTCCCTTCTGGAGTATCATTCCCTTGGGAAGTGGGGTTATTCATTACTCTGGGCCCTTAGTATTAAATTCTCCGAGACTGTAGGATGCGGGGTGGCTGCTTAGCTGTTTGCAACAGGTGGGATTTAACGTCTGCAAAAGCCTAAGACCATTTTGGTGGGTCCGTGCTCAGGAAACGAGCACGCCGAGGAGATGTCTTGTGTGCTCGTAGCTGTGGGCTCTTGCAGCAGCGCAGTCTCTGGAGCCTTTCTGGACATCTAGTGATGGCTGGTTAAAGTGACGCCTTCTCCCAATCCAAGGGGAAACCTGCACGTGGAGCTGGGATACAGCAGAGCTCTGTGGGAATGTCCTAGGAGAGCCAAAGTGATGTCCATTAAGGACTGTTTGGAGTTGACAGAGATCTGAAGAAGAATCCAGGGGTGGGATGGCTTATTTAGTCCAGTGTATAAAGTCACTGAGGAGTAGGCTCAGCTTATGCGAGGACCCAGGGCCTCCTGGCTCCAGGGACATATTGAGCCCCCCCGAGGGTGTGGAAGTGGCAGATGATCACACAGGGGTGGCATCTTCTTCCCCTGGTTCGCAGCGTGGCCGTGTTCATGGAGATGTCCTGCATTCCAGTGCTCTCTTCCCGGACGTGGTGAACTGCATGCAGACGGACAACCTGGAGCTGAAGAAGCTGGTCTACCTCTACCTGATGAACTACGCCAAGAGCCAGCCAGACATGGCTATCATGGCAGTGAACACGTTCGTGAAGGTGAGGGGGGAAGGCTGCGCGTCCCTAGCAGGATCCACTCAGCCTGTCGCGTGCATCGCTTCCGAAACCACTCTGTTGCTGTCGCCTTTGGGGATTCAGAGCTTCTCTTCTGGGAGAAAGGGGAGTTGGGCATCTCCTTTCCTTAGGCCTGGAGTCCTGTCGTTTCTCCATCAAAGAACTAAATTCTGAACCAGCGAGGGTGAAATGTGGTGAAATCCTTGTCCTGACGTTGCCCTCTGTTCTCTGCCTTCCCGTGGGCTTTCGTAGGAGGCCCCCATGCTGAGCTGCCACTTACCCAGCTGCAAAGAAGAGAGGGAAGGCAGGTTTCCAAAACTTGTTCTGTAGTAAGGGCTCCCTTAGCACTAGATAAGAGAACATCAGTAGTGCAGGAGAAAAGCTTTTTCCTGGCAGCAGTACCGTGCTGCGTGCTCTCAGTGGTAGCTTTGGTTGTGGACAGTTCCTGAGAGCTTTTGGGGGCTAATACCACATGAACTTGCTCACTGAGTCTTTGCAGCCAAGAAGGCCCTTGTGATCTCCTCCTAGGAATTAGACTCTGAAGAGCATGTTTGTTAGGAGCCCAGATGCGGGCAGATCATTTTGTTAAGAGGCTTGGTGGGCTTTGGGGGGAATCTGGACTCTGAGAGAGAGAGAGAGACCTTTTTTTTTTTTTTAAAAAAAAAAAAAAAAAAGCAGCAAATCTTCTAGATGCATTTTCTGGGTCAGGTGGTGGTTTTGCTGCTTGGCACGTGAATTTGACTTCTGGGTGTAAGTGATGATGACATCTGATTCCTGGAGGTGTATCTGGAGAAATGGTGTGTTAAAACTCTGAGCACCCCAGATTTCAGACCTTTCTTCTGTGTTGAAGCACTCTTGGGCATCTTGTTCTTGAAGAATGAGGATTAAAACCTCCAGACTTCAGGTACTCAAGTAAGAATTTAGTTCCTGAAGCCACCTCTGGAGTCTGATCCAAGGACTAGTGGCCTTGGATGTCTGATCTCCCTTTCCAATTCCCTCTAGGACTGTGAGGATCCGAACCCTCTGATCCGGGCTCTGGCTGTGCGGACCATGGGCTGTATCCGGGTGGACAAGATAACGGAGTATCTGTGTGAGCCCCTGCGGAAGTGCCTCAAAGACGAGGACCCTTACGTGCGCAAGACGGCGGCCGTCTGCGTGGCCAAGCTCCACGACATCAACGCCCAGCTGGTAGAGGACCAAGGCTTCCTAGATACCCTCAAGGACCTCATCTCGGACTCCAACCCCATGGTGATTGCTTTTTGCCTTCCTCATCCTCTTTTCTCATCCCAGTGGCAATAAATGCCCTCCTTCATTTGTTCATCTCTGCATGCTCTTTTCCTCGCCCATTTTTCAGTTCTTCACTGTCTTAATGGGCTGTTTAGCGATGGCTGTTGCTAATGGCTGCAGGTCGTTTCCTTTGCCCTGAACCTCCCCTCATCCAGCCTCTCCTAAACGTGGTGTTGCGTTCCCTTTGCGCTCTGTTCCTGTTGGCTGTGCTGCTTTAGCCAGAGCAGGGGACAGCTGATGGCTGGGGGTGCTGCGCGTCGCACTCCCGGCACTGGGGGACAAAGTGACAAGGGAGCAGCAGTCAGCCTGGGGATGCACTTAGCAGCAAGTCTTGCTTTGAGCCCAGCGAGCCTGGGGCTGCTGGGGGAAGGCAGGAGGATGGTCACAGGGGCCTGGGGACAGGCAGACGCAGCAGTTATTGCATCTCTCATAAAAGAACAGCCAGGAAAAGAACAACACTAGGAGCAGCGGCAGGTAATGACAGGAACCTGCCGCTGTCCTCGCTGTCCAGGGCGGACGCAGGGACAGGAGAGAAAGGTCTTTGGATTTGTCTGTGCAAAGAGCTGAGCAGGAGCTGCCAGAGCGCAGCCCTGCGGCTGCTGCTGCCCCTCGCCAGCGTCCATAGCGCTGCTCTCTAGGAGATGAATCACGGTCACGGGGAGCTGTGCGATGGCTCCGTTACAAATCCGTAGGAGTTAAAATGCTGCTCTGGCTTCCTCCGAGCTTCTCCTAAGGCTGCTGGGCAGAAGCGAACCTGCCTCCTTCCCGCTGCGGGCACCCATGTCCTGCAGTGCTCAATGTGCCCGGGGTGGGGACGGGCTTGTCTGGCCTGCGAGGAGGGACTCTGAGCTCCTGCTGGTGCTTGGGGGTCTGCAGTGAAGATCCGAGCCCTGCTCGGAGCTGGGGGCAGCAGCACAGCCAGGTCTGCGCTAGGCAGCAGCTGGAGCAGCTTGCTTTTCCTCAGGGATGTTATTCCCAGTGCAACACAGTTGAAGTGGACAGTGTCTCCACTGCCTTGGAGCACTGTTATTGTCCCCCGTCATTCCCATATATCCCAGTAGGTTTTCCAAGCACGGGACATATCTGATTGACCTAAAGCTTGAGAATTTTTTGAAAGCTCAGCTCCTTTGAGCTCTTTATCCCTGCTTGCCTGGAGCTGGTCGGGCCATAGCCTGTGCCATCAGGAATCACTTTATCCCACTCTTCCCTCTGTGTTTCGGGCAGCAGTGCAGGGGATAAGCTTGGGACAGAGGCTCTTGCTCCTGGAGCATGGGAATGTCTGTCGGGATGTGCCTGCTGTGCTGTCCTTGGCATCAGGCCTGGGCTCTGCTCCTGCTGGGGCTCCTTTTCCAAGTCCTGCAAATGTGCGTCGGTCGTGCCGGGCGCGGGGCTGGGCGGCCTCCCGGGGCCCACGTGCTCCCGTTGGAGGCGATGCCGCACGCGGCCGCAGGGCGGTGGTGGCTGCAGGGACTGGTGCCCAGTTGTCGCTGAGATGGGAGTGTATCCGAGCGGGGGGCTGGCATCAAGGATGCGGCGTGTCCGCCTGCGCCCGCTTCACTCCAGGATGTCAGTCCGCTCTTTTTCTTGTCAAATAACGCGTGTCCGGTCCCCTCTGGCAGGTAGTGGCCAATGCAGTCGCTGCGCTCTCGGAAATAGCAGAGTCTCACCCGAGCAGTAACCTCCTAGACCTGAACCCGCAGTCCATCAACAAGCTGCTCACAGCCTTGAACGAATGCACCGAGTGGGGCCAGATCTTCATCCTGGACTGTCTGGCAAACTACATGCCCAAGGATGACCGGGAAGCCCAGAGGTGAGGCAGGCTCTGGGTGCCGTTGACACTGGTGCTTCCAGGACCAGGGCTGCCTGCAGCAGGGTTTGGAAAGGGAAGGGAACAGACGGGCATTGCCTGAAAGGGCCGCTTGCTTCCAGCACCGCGTCCTGGCAGATCTCTATGCTTCCTTCCAAACTGCTCTTTAACACTTGGCTTTCTGCCCCGCTGGTGCAGCAGCGGGCGTCTGCTGAGCACACGCGTTGTCCACTAACCCGTGAGCGGGCATTGCCACCTGGGAGCTGTTGCAGTCGCCCAGGGATTGCTGTCCCCTTGCTGGCGCTTTTCCAGCTGTCTTAAAATGTGATCGTGCTGGGAGGAACAGGCTGGGCCCTAGGGAGCTCTGAAAGGGAGTCGCTGGAATTGGGTTCTGGGCAGGCTGGGAAGTAATCATCATCAGAGGAGTCTGAGTCGGTGCAACGTCCCTTGGGACGGTACTAATGCGGTGGGCACCCACCCTGCTCTCAGTGCCTCATTTTTGAGTGGTATTAGCAGTAATATTGTACCTTAATTAGGAAATCTGGCTTTGATTACCTTTCCCTTCGTGTCCCCTCCTGACGTCCGCAGCATTTGCGAGCGGGTGACGCCCCGGCTGTCCCACGCCAACTCCGCGGTGGTGCTGTCGGCCGTGAAGGTGCTCATGAAGTTCATGGAGATGCTGTCGAAGGACCTGGATTATTACGGCACACTGCTGAAGAAGCTGGCGCCGCCGCTGGTCACGCTGCTCTCCGCGGAGCCGGAGCTGCAGTACGTGGCTCTCCGCAACATCAACCTCATCGTGCAGAAGAGGTGAGAGCCCCGGTGCCGCGGGAGGGGGGCCCGATGTGACTCGCTCCTGTCCTTGCACGGGCGCTGCTTCCTGTTGCTGCCAACCTGCTGGTGACTGCGGTAGTGTCAGGGCTGGTTCACACCCTTTCGTATGGGTTTTATCTCTTCTGTAGTAGTAAAACTCAAGAATTAGCCTAAAGAATCAGGAGAGGGACTGGGCAGGGAGCGGCAAGTGGAATGGTGAATAGCTGAGACCTTGGTTTCATCGTTACATGTCTAGAGAGACGTGTTGTGGATCAGGGTTGTTTCTGTGCAGTCATCCTTTTCAAACGAGCACGTCCTGAAAGGTCCTTGTGTCCCGGCGCCGTGTCCAGGAGGTGCGTGAGGCCCTGCGCACATGCCCCGAGCAGACGCAGCCCGCTGGAGAGCGGCGCTGCGCAGCGAGCGCTGCAGTCAGATGACTCGCTCTCCTACCCGTTGTCACCGCTGTGGTCTATTAAAAATAGCAACAGCTTCTGGGAGAAGTGGAAAGCAATTAGCGTCCCTGCGAGCGGGAACGGGAATGACCGGCTGCCTCCTTGGGGTTGGGCAAAGCCTGTCCCTTTCCAGTCCATCCAAGGAGGATGCTCTGATGTGAAAGGCCTGGCCTCCTCCTGGGGAATCGGGGTTTGCACCCCTGCAGCCCCAAGACGTCCCTCGCGACCTTGGCAAGACGATCGGCCCCTGTTGTCTCGCGTCTATTCTTAGTTTGCAGCAAGGTTGCGCTCTGTTCCCTGTGCATCAGCAGAGGGGAGCCGAGGGAGCGCTTCCTGCGGGAATAAACACGGGTCTCGGGTTGCTTGGCATTGAACCGCCCCAGAAACCTTCCTGCGCCCACGACCTAGGAGCCTTGTCCCGCTGGCCTGGCGCTGCGGGTGCTCCCCGGGGCTGCTCGCGCTCGCCCTCTGCTCAGCTTGGCCTGCTGGCTGTGCCTGCAGAAGACCCTGGATGTGGGAGCAGCGGTCAGGTCTCGCACACAGTTTTGCCACAAGAGGAATCATATGATACTGATCTCCGTATCCTGAAAGCTCTGCAGAAATCCGTGGCTTCCGGAGGCTTTTTGTTCTTGTTTTTCTGTGGTCAAAGTGAAGGTTATGAGTGTCCCTTAATTCCTGCCCCTTGTCCTTCAGGCCTGAAATCCTGAAGCACGAGATGAAGGTGTTTTTTGTGAAGTACAATGATCCCATCTACGTCAAACTGGAGAAACTGGACATCATGATCCGCTTGGCCTCCCAGGCCAACATAGCCCAGGTTGGAGATCCATGTTCTGCCCTGGCTGGGCTCGGTGGGCACCAAGAAGGGCACGCAGGGCTGGCCAGCACCGTGTTTCCCCGGGGAAAACTGGTGCAGAACTGCAGGAAGACCTGGCAGTGACAGGGGAGGGGTGTCTGGGGTTCTGCCGGGATTATCAAGCAAGATCTGAACGGGTGCTTACAGGCACTGAATTAAGTTACAGATGTGAACATAGCCCGTAGCTTTGCAGAACATTACGGCATCAGCCGTATCACCCGATCTGCTGTGGTCACTGCCCTGTGGTGCTGTGAGCTGGGCCTTAGGGAAGCACGTTGCTGTGTTTTCCTTTTGATCCCTGCATCTGAGAGACTTCTGGGAGCAGCGCTCTCACTGTCCCGTCTTCTGCGGCAGGTGCTCGCGGAGCTGAAGGAATACGCCACAGAGGTGGACGTGGACTTCGTGAGGAAGGCGGTTCGAGCCATCGGCCGCTGCGCCATCAAGGTCGAGGTGAGGGGTGGGCTGGGTCAGCTGGCCTGGGCGAGCAGAGCTGCTTGCAGAGCTCGGGCGTAGCTTGAAAAGGCTTGAGCTGGCTGTGGAGAGCAGCAGGTGCCTCCACGCACTGTCCTCTCGTGCTGCTGCCTCCAGCTGTGTCTGGGCAAGGCCTCCCATCACGGGCATCACCCATCACGGGCACTCCCGGGGAGTTTATTCCCCTTGCCATTTGCTACGGAAGCAGTTTCAGGATCCCCGTGCACACCGTGTTCGGTTGCAGATCTAGCTGCTTGCAACAGACTGGGCTGCCAAATGTGTCTTAATGTGTTTAGGAAGCAGATTATACAAGTGTCCTGTTTGGAGACTGGAGGAGTTCTGGGAGCGAGTTAATCCCTTAGCAAAGGGGACAGCGAGGGGGTTGCATGTACTCAGAGGTAATTTGGAGGAAGGGATTACTAAAAACATTTCTGCAGTTCCTGCTGTGCTTTGCCCTGGCTCTGCGTGGCCTGTGCAGAGGCGTGCTTAGAGACAAGGTCAGGTGAGTGTGAGCCAGCCAATTTTATATTGGATTAATGCAGAGCATCGCAATTGCATGACAAAAGCACCTTAACAGCAGCAAGGCAGCCTCAGGGAGACGGAGGAGGAGACATGCTGGGGCCAACGCGGTTTTTTTTCAGCTCCCACCAGGGAGCTGAGCTGGCCTGGCTTGCTGCTGCTAAACCGATCCCTCTGGTCTGCAATCCAGCTTCTTCCAGCAGGATTTATCGCCGTGACATTCTCCTTAGCTCTGCTTTCTCATTGCCGTTAACCCTGAGGAGGGTGGCTCTAAAGATCCGAGCTAAGGCAAGGTTTAGGAGTCTCCACTCTCAGAAAGTTGGGGAGATACCCTGAATCACTCCTGGCCCTTGGAGCAGGCACTTGGAGCATTCAGGAGGGTTGGGGAGACCTCGGCCCAGGTTTGAGGAGCAGAAATGGGAGGCCACGCTTGCACATCCTCCGTTTGGATTTGCATTAGATTTGGGAAGGGTGTCTGGGGACGGAATGCAGCGAGGGAGGGTTGTGAGGAGGGCGGCGGAGGCTTCCGTGGGGGACACGTAAGAGCCCCAGTGTGTGACTGAGTCCCTCCAACAGCAATCGGCCGAGCGCTGCGTCAGCACCCTGCTGGACCTCATCCAGACCAAGGTCAACTACGTGGTGCAGGAGGCCATCGTGGTCATCAAGGACATCTTCCGCAAGTATCCCAACAAGTAGGTGGCTCGGGACGCAGGCTGAACACTCCGCACCGCCTGCTCTGGTGCCCCTCTGTGTTAATGGAGCCCTAGAGAGGTCCAGGTGTGGTGGAGGGCTGGGCTGCTGCTTCCTCCTGGTGTGACAGCCCGTGTTGAACCTGCCTGGAGCCCTGGATTGCCGCGGGGTACATAAGAAATCAGTTGTGCATCTTGTCCTGGCTGCCCACGTCCTTGCAGGGCATGGAGAGAGGACATGTGCGAAAGCCAAACCTGCTCTGCGTTGTGCTAATGAGCTAACGTGTCTCCAAGCATTAACGTGGGGACAGGAGAGCCTTGCACAGCCTGGGCCATGTCCTGAGTCATGTTGGCAGACCCCAAACTAGAGTCCCAACTAGGCAAAAGCTGGCAGAGACTTTGAGGCTGCTCACGTTGACATTAACCATCTCTGGCTCTTAATTCAGTGGTCCTGGTGGTGGTAGCATCAGTGCAAGGACTCTGGAGCTGCCTGAGATAGTGGTGGAATAATCTCACGTGGCCTCTGGGGAAGAAGCTGGATGGGTTTTTGATTGCAGTAGCTCCAAAATCCTCCTGTCTGATGTGCAAGGGTAGCAGGAAGGGAGGGGAGACCTCAGACTGATCCATCATGAGGAAGCTACTGTCATGTCCAGAAAGTAATGAGCTAATAGCAATAATAGTTACTAATGAACAGAATTAGTAACGAATGGAAAGTCAGTGCAAATCTCCAGCAACTCAGGGCTGCTGCAGAGCTGGAGAGAAGATGGAGACAGGATGAATGGGGCTGAGAGGTGGATTCTGCAGAGAGGCTGGCGAGCAGGGGCACCTGCCCCACATGCGTGGGGACTTGGAGGGTTCGGTGTGGGCAGTGCCAGCGCTGGGGAGCAGCCGGTGGTTGGATCCCTCCCTGATAGCAGCACGAGCGAGCTGGGGAGCGCTGGTACCCTCGGCGATGCCCTGGCTCCCAGGCTGCCGGGTGTATCTTAGAGAGCCCCGTTGGGTCTGGCCACCTTCTGTTGATTTGGTGAACGTGGGTCCTGTTTTTGAAGGTATGAGAGTGTGATCGCCACCCTCTGCGAGAACCTGGACTCCTTGGACGAGCCCGAGGCACGGGCTGCCATGATCTGGATCGTGGGGGAGTACGCGGAGCGCATCGACAACGCTGACGAGCTCCTCGAGAGCTTCCTGGAGGGCTTCCACGACGAGAGCACCCAGGTATGGCGGGATGGGGACACAAGCCCTGGAGAGGCGGCTCCTCCAGGTGAAGGGAGGCCTGATCTGTTGGTAGCACCAGTTGGTTGTGCTGTGGGTGAGTTGAGGTTTTGGTCCTTCAAAGTTGTTCCTCTGTCATCTTGGCCAAGGCAACGATTTGGTCCAGAACAAGGGGCTTTCCCACACTCCTTTGGCTGAATGATAGCTCAGAGTATTTTTGTGTCCCTGAGGCTTTTTTTGAGGAGTAAACCATGAAAAATTGTGTGCTAATATGATCTGAAGAGGACAGTTGTTTCTCGCAGGCTTTTGGACAAGAGCCCTGTGTTGGTCCTGGCTGTAGACCATACCTGTTTGTCCCATGAGATACCAAATTTATGGTATTTTTGGGTGGTGTTTTCCTTAAAATTTGGAAGGGAGCAGCTGGTCACTTGGTCCATTCCTCTGTGCCAGGACGGGAGCAGCCTTTGGGGACTGGAAGATCAAGTCACACGGCTGAAATGAGCTGATAAGGAGCTCATCTTGTGCTTCCTGAGCGGGCATCCTCCCCGGGAAGCCCCTGGCAGTCGCAGGGCGGGCAGGGGGACATGTCTGTCCTGTTTACTCTGGAAGATGAGGCCAGTCGTTGTTAGAGGGAGGTTGCTTCAGTCTGCGAGGGCGTGGGGAGCAGGAATGGGGCTGCACCTCTTCCCTCCATCCTCTCCATCGCAGAAGATGCAGGAAGGGAACTTGTCAGGTTGCTGGGGACCTTCCCTAGGTTGGATGAAGACACCGTCGTGGGGACGTAGCTTCTGCTGTTTCAGTTGCTGCCTCCTTGAGGTGGGACAAGTGGCTTCATAGGTTTTCATTTGGAAATTTAATGGGTGTCATTTATGGTGATTTCTCATCTGTTGTATAAAACGCCATGATAAGTCACAGCCAAGTGAACAGGAAAGGCATGGAATAACAGAACCACTGATCCCATCTATGCTGCCTCAAGCCCAAGGGGACAGTCGAATGGTTCTCACTTGCCTTTCTGTGACTCAAAGGGTGCTCTGACCTTCATCTTCATGGGGCTCGGTGAGTCCCAGGATCTCACCCAGTGCCCTCTCTGTCAGCCCATGGCTCTGGCAGGCTGCGAGTGCCGTAATCAGCTCCAAACAACCTTCAGGCTCGGCTGAGAGCAGCCCACGGCGCTCTGAGCGGTGTCACTGCTGCCTAATGGGTCGCCCCGTATCGGATCTCTAGAGAGGCAGTGCCTACGGGGAAAACGCCTGCGCCTTTCCACCGAAGCTGTGCAGGTTCTGCCCCTTCCTCCCTGGCCTCGCGTTTCTGCCCGCAGGTTCAGCTGCAGCTGCTCACGGCTATTGTGAAGCTCTTCCTGAAGAAGCCCACGGAGACGCAGGAGCTGGTGCAGCAGGTGCTGAGCCTGGCCACGCAGGTGCGTAACCTGTGCCCAGGAGGGCGTTGCCGGCGCTCCCACAGCAACAGGCACGTCATGGGAGCGTGGGGCCCGTCGTGGGACTCTCCCAGGATGGGCACCATGTTCCCACGAGGTGCCCATTAGCATTAGGTGGAAGTGCTGGTCGTGCATCGTTGTGCCCCGTTGCCCTGCTAGCACCCATGTAACAACATCCGTGCAGCCCCTGTAGAGCAGAGGTCCAACGTGGGCCAGATCTTCCCTCTCCCTCTAATGCTCCAGCACGACTTAGGTGGCACAGGATATCTGTGGCCCGAAGACTCTCCGAAGTGCTCCGCCTTGGCTGTAGCTTTCCTTGCCTGCTTGGCTCGGCTCTAACCGCCGCGCTTCCCGCAGGACTCGGACAACCCGGACCTGCGGGACCGCGGCTACATCTACTGGCGCCTGCTCTCCACCGACCCGGTGGCTGCCAAGGAGGTGGTGCTGGCGGAGAAGCCCCTCATCTCCGAGGAGACGGATCTGATCGAGCCCACGCTGCTGGATGAGCTCATCTGCTACATCGGCACGTTGGCCTCCGTCTACCACAAGCCTCCCAGCGCCTTCGTGGAGGGCAGCCGAGGGGTCGTGCACAAGAGCCTGCCCCCACGGACAGGCTCGTGAGTGTCTCTCTGCTTGCTGCCCCCGTCCCCCTCCTGCCCAGGCTGTTTCTGTGGCCTGTCTTGAGTTTGTGAGGAGCTGGGCAGCTCAGGTCTTGCTCGGCCAAGTGCAGCTCCTTGCTGGGCCTCTGCATGAGAGCTGGTTGGTGTCAGCGTTGTGTATCGGCGCACGCAGCTCTGTGGAAGCACAGAGCTCTTTTCCTGTGTCAAACGGAGCCATGGCGAACATGACAAATGCTCTGGCAGCTCCTGTCGTGCTGGACATGGTGTCTCAGTGGTGGTGTCACCCGTGCTCGGGTGTTACAGCCCGCCAGCAAGGCTCCTGGGAAGGGGCTCTCCTTCGTGGCTCTGTTTCCCCAAATAAGGTCTCCCTGTAGCAGCAGGGCTGGTTTGCGTTAAGCACCATCCTTACAAGCCCCGTGAAGTGACTTTGGATTTAAGTGGAAGGGCATCTCTGTGAGAGGGTTTTGAATGTTGGGGTCATCGCTGCTGGGACAGGACATCTTTGTGAGTGTTCCTTGCAAGGCACAGTTGGGCAAATCACATCCCTCCCACTTCCAGTGGGGACTCTTGGCTCAGCCAGAGCTTTTTGGCACTGTGTTTTTCACCCTCCTTTTCCCTGTCCCTCTCTCTAGGAGCGAGAGCGCGGAGAGCCCCGACACAGCCCCCTCGGGCGCCCAGGCGCCGGAGCAGCCGGCCGTCATCCCCACCCAGGGCGACCTGCTGGGTGACCTGCTCAACCTGGACCTGGGCCCGCCGGTGAGCGGGCCGCCCATGGCCACCTCCTCCGTGCAGATGGGCGCCGTGGACCTCCTCGGAGGCGGCCTGGACAGCCTGGTGGGTCGCGGCTCCGTGCGCTCCGGGCCCAGCACCCTGGCGGGTTCCCATGCCAGGCTGCCCGGGCATCGCGCTGGGGGAGATGGGGGCTGCCACCCGCAGCCACTGCGGCCAAGACTGGCCTGTCCCCACAGAGACACCTGGGCTGGTCCCCCCCTTTAGCAGTGAGGGGAGCAAAGTGCTCTGCAGCCTGCCGGCTCATCCTAATGGATGACGAGGTGGCTGCCCAGGGCAGGGATTAGCGCCTTCTTTCTCAGTCCCATCTGCTGCCCTGGTGTCGCCGTTCCTAGCGCCCACAGTGCGGAGAGACTCCTGTTTCCGTGCTCCCGCTGAAGCGTGGTGCGGGCAGCTGCCCCGCGCTGGGCTGCGCGCAGGGCTGAGATCGCCCGCTCCCAGCCCACACGGGGTTTCCTCAGCGTCTCCCGTGCCAGGAGAGCCTGGGCGGGCTCCTTGTCGTCCCGCGAGGACAGCAGCAGTGAGTCGTGGCCCCGCGGGCACCACTGCCCTGCCCGCAGCCACTGGCTGTGCGCAGCCCAGAGCCCCCGGCGCTGTGTCCCCCCAGCCAGCCGGTGGGAGGGCAGCAGGGGACAGCCCTAGGCCTCGGCAGGGCCCCTCCTGCCTCGTCCCAGGCCTGTGGTCGTGGCTGAGACAGGGCCATGAGTTGCGCCACGTGAGCCAGCACAGTCTCGTCCCTGTGCTGTCCCCAGGGACCTGCCCGGGCTCGGCTGGTCCCGGGGAGGCAGAGCCGCCGCGTGACTCCCAGCGGATGGTCAGGCCGGCGGGACCGCTGCACTAACGTCTCTTCCCTCCTGCCTTTCTCTTTCTCCTTGGCTTCCTTGCCTCTCCTCTCCCGGCTTGCGTCTCTGCATGTGGCCGGCTCTTCTCTCCGCCTTGCCTGCTTCCGCTTGGAGATGGGGGACGAGTCGGAAGGGGTATGGATCAGCCTTTCCTTGGCTCCCTTGAGCGGCCCCGGCGCCCGTGCCAGCCCTCCCTGTGCCCTGTCCCCCCTGGGTGCCCCAAACAGACCAGGGGCCGAGTCTGGAGCGGCATCGGGACAGCATGGGGCATCCCGGGACTCCGGTGCTTCCCACAGGGAAAGCTCATGCCCCGCAGTTGCCGCCAGCACCCGGGCGCCCTGGGAGAGGCGGAGAGCCGCTGTGCGGGAGCGGCGCCCAGCGACCTGCCGGGGGCTTTTTGGTCTCTCTGCTCCTGGTCTGTGTGCCTCCAACTTGGCGTCCTCAGCGCTGGGAAATATGGGGCGACGCAGACGCTCAACTGGGCGATGCCCCTGAGCGGCAGGACCCGCATGGCCGCCTGGAGAGGCCCTGGCGAGCCCAGGCCTCGGCCCCCCGGCCCGGGGACCTTTGTGGGGCTCCCCTCCCGTCGGCGCGCCGGCTGCTGCCCCGGCCCGCGCTCACCGCCTCTCCCTTTCTTGTCTCTCGCAGCTGAGGAGCGATGTGGGAGGCAGCCCTGCTGTGAGTGTGCCCTTCCTCCTCCTCCTCGCTTGCCTCTGCCCTGCAGGACCCTGTAACTCGCTGCCTTCTCTCTACAGATGGGCAGCGGCGGCGGCAGCTTCGCGCCAGCGCCCGGCGCCGTGGCACCCACGAGCCTGGGGGCACCCATCGGCAGCGGCCTCGGAGACCTCTTTGACCTCACCGGGGGAGTGGGTGCCCTGTCAGGGTCCTATGTGGCGCCCAAAACGGTGAGTGGGACGGGGGGCCGGACCAGAGCTAAGCTGATGGCCAAGGCTGGAGCTGGGGCGCCCAGGAGGGTAGAGAGCCCCAGGGCCCCACGCAGCAGGGCCGGCCGGGGAGGAGGCAGAGACCAGCCCGTTGCACCCAGCGTGGTGGGAGAGGGGTCATCAGCAGAGAGAGGACGTTGGAGCCCGGCCGGGAAGGCAGATCCCTCCAGACCTCCGCCTGCTCTGCCTTCCAGGGCCTTGCACGTGCCTGGGCCTGAGGTCTGGGGTGGGATGGAGGCAATAGATGCTCTGCCATCTACCTGGTCCCGTCTGCTTTGCCCAGAGGAGTCTGCATCCTGGTGGCGCTTGCCCTGACATCGCAGGGTGTCTGGAGCAGTGAAACGCTCCGGGATTTCCATGTCCCTGAGTGTCGGAGCGCTGTGAACTGGTTGCTCAGTTCAGCTCCTCTACAGCTTGTGTTTGAGGTTGGGCAAAACCACGTGGATTTCTTGTGTCCTTAATGCAGGTCTGGCTCCCTGCCATGAAGGCCAAGGGGCTGGAGATCTCCGGCACGTTCAGCCGCCAGGTGGGCTCCATCTCCATGGACCTCGTGCTAACAAACAAAGCCCTGCAGGTCATGTCTGACTTTGCCATCCAGTTCAACCGCAACAGGTAGGATCCCTCGTGCGTCGTGGCCGTCGGCGCCGTCCCGGCTCGGCTCTGGGCCGTGCTGAGGTGTTCGCAGGGCTTCGGCTCTGCAGGGCGGCCGTGGCAAAGCCTGGGAGCGCCCGGCAGAGCCAGCTGCTGTTTCGAGGGAGGCTCTTGGGGAGGAGCGTGAGATCTGATGCCTGGAGAGCAGAGGAGGCCACCGAGCAGCCCAGCGTGGGCAGTGTTCCCCGGGGAGGCCGGCCCTGCCTGGCGGGTCCGCGAGGAGCCGCGGCGGGCCAAGAGGAAGGGGCTGTGAGCAGGCGTAAGGCCGGGGGGAGCCTCTCGTGATGATCCTTCTCTTGCTGATGGCTGTGGCGGTGCTGAGCAAACCGGAGCCTCTAAGAAGTTGGCTGAGGAGGCTGTTCCTCTGGGCGGGGGGAGGTCTGGCTGCTACCCCCAGCCTGGGCTGCCCTGTTGTCATCTGGTTTTCTGCTAAACGGCCTGATCCCGGCTCTCCCTGGGTGTCCTCACAGCTTTGGCCTGGCCCCGGCAGCTCCGCTGCAGGTCCACGCGCCTCTGGCCCCCAACCAGTCGGTGGAGATCTCCCTACCCCTGAACACAGTCGGCTCCGTCATGAAGATGGACCCGCTGAACAACCTGCAGGTAGGGGACGGCCCCGGGGGTCTCCTCCCGTGCCCAGAAACCAGCTGGGGGGATGTTTGGGTCAGTGCAGCCTGGTGAGAAGGGCGTCACGGGGTTGCGTTGGCTCTGTTCTCCACGCTGAGCTGCGCAGGGAGGGAAGCAAGTGAAGGGGAGCTGCAAGGATTTCTGACAGCAGGAAGCCGGCAGGAGAAAATGCTCAGCTCATCGTCTTTTCTTTCCTGTCAGAGCACCCGGCTTTGAATTTGATATCGAGCTCTCGTGCAAAGTGCTCTGTGCGCAGCGGAAGCTCCTTATTGACGCGTGGCAGACACCCAGCTCCAAGGGGATCGGGGTTTTGTGGGAGGAGAGGACTCTTGCCTGGGCATCGCCCGCTCTGCGTGCAAGGAAGCTCTGACATCCCGGTGTTTTTGTCTCCTAGGTCGCGGTGAAAAACAACATTGACGTGTTCTACTTCAGCACGCTGTATCCGCTGCACATCCTCTTTGTGGAGGACGGGAAGATGGGTGAGCGGGAGCGTGGGAGCCGCTGCAGGGCCCTGCGCTGCAGCCGCCTGTCACTAGGTGCCATCACGGCCCCGACAACCTCCCAGCTGCCTTCCCTGCCCCGGAGAGCCTGATCCCGCCGGGATGCCGGAGCAGGCTGGGGCGGTGCACGCAGCTCAGTGCCAGCGTGGCCAAGCCGTGGCCACCTGAAGGTGCCCAGAGCCACCTTCTAAGAGCTCGTTGCCACCAAGCCCCTTCATTTCACTCTTATTTTGCCTTCTCTGGCACTTGCTCCTCAAGGCAATTCAACTCACTAAGCCTGAAGGAGCAGGTAGTTTCCCGCCACTGGCTGAGGCTGATCCTGGGAGGCTGCTGGAGGGGAGGGCAGCACCGCAAGGAGAGCGGAGACCTCCCTCTCCTGGCTGCACTGGGACACGGGCAGCAGCTGGTGAATCGCAGCAGCCTTTGCGTTTGCCCCATGCTCGGGGCGGCTTTGGCTCTGACTGCATCATTGCATTCCCTTCCTGCAGAGCGGCAGATGTTCCTGGCCACGTGGAAGGACATTCCCAACGAGAACGAGGCCCAGTTCCAGATCAAGGACTGTTCCCTCACCGCAGGTGCGTTCGGCCCCTTCGGAAGGGCTCAGCTCAGCTTGTCTGGGGGCTTTGGGCTGCCCTTGGTGACTGAGGGGTGCAGAGTTTATCTGAGTTATCCCAGCTAAGGCTGTGGGCACTGTGAAGCGCCCTGTGTGGAGGGGCGTGGAGAGGCTCCGTATGCTCTGTGTCCTCAAAGGCAGCAGAGTGTCACCCGGGGCTGTTGAGCCACCAGGATCCTGGTCAGAATGAGACTTGTAGTCACTCCAGCTCAGGACTTGGGGCATGAAGGTCCAGGGCTGCATGGGCAGAGGCGGCAGCAGGTGGAGACGAGGAGCTCGCTCCTGTTTGGCACTTGAGTTCTTGCTCCTCTTTGCCCTTAAGGCCTCCCAGTCGAGGTGTGCTGGGACAGGGCCCGGTTGTCCCCGGCCTCCTGCCAGCCAGGGCGAGATGCTGCTCGCGCAGCACCCGGCCCCTCGCCGCCCTCCGCGCGCCCTGGGCTGCCCCGCTCTGAAGGGCGGCCGCGTCTCTGCCCGCACAGATGCCGTCAGCAGCAAGCTGCAAGGCAGCAACATCTTCACCATCGCCAAGAGGAACGTGGAGGGCCAGGACATGCTCTACCAGTCTCTGAAGCTCACCAACGGCATCTGGGTGCTGGCGGAGCTGCGCATCCAGCCCAGCAATCCCAGCTTCACGGTAGGGCCTCTCCGAAGCGCTCCCTGCGTACGCCGTCCTCGCTCTCTCCTCGGCCCTTCGGCAGCCCCCCGCAGCGCTGGGGGCAGCTGGCGGTGCTGCTGGCCTCATGTTTAGGTGCTGCCGCGCACCGTGGGCATGAACAGCCCTTTCTGGTGGCCAAAGTGTTGCCGTGAGCACCCCCGCCGTCGCCAGTCCCACTGGCCCTGCTGGGACGGGCTGCAGCAGCTGTTGCCTCCTGCCGCCCGCCCTTGTGCAGATGGGGCAGCAGCCGCCGACCGCGGGGTAGCGACCGCTGGCGACGCTGCCGCAGCCAACGGAAACGCTGGTGCAGGGGAGAAGTTCTGGCCAAGTGACAAATCTTGAAAACAAAACAAAAACCAACCTCAACCCCCATCCCTGCAAGCAGAAAAGGCCGTGCCCAGCCGGGCTGCCTGGGAGCCGTCGCTCCGGAGCTGCTTCCCGTCGCTCCCCGCGGGCCTCTTGTTTGCTTGGGTTGCTGTGGCCGTTGCGCGGTGACTCACTTGCCTCCGTCTGCCTCCGTTTCCGCCGCGGCCGCCCGCCCGCCCTGCTCTTGCAGGGCTGGTTTGTAGCTCTCGCTCCCAGGGCCGGCTGCTCCCCCGCCTTCCCCACCTGCCCCGCGCTCCCTGCGTTTGGGTGGTTCTCGGCGCCTCTCCTGGGGCTGCCGGGGAGAGCTGAGCGTTGCAGGACGCACCACTTCCCCTTCCCAAGTTACAAGCTGGCCCAGGCTGAGAGCACCGTCAGAAAATCCTTATCCTGGAGCTTTGATTTCTCCCTTTGGCCACATCGAGCCCTCGGCACCTGTGTGCTGCAGCCTCCCCCTGCAGCTTCGCGAGCCCCAAGCAACGTGGAAGTTCTTTGGCAAGCCAATAGCTCCCGGGGAGGCTGCAGTGGCTGAACGTTTTGCTTTGCTTTGCTCCGCTTTGCTTCCCCAGTGAGCGCGCTGCAGGATGTGAATCAGCGCAGGGCGGGGGGGCCGGCGCGCGGCTCCCCCAGCCTGCGGCCGCCTCTGCCCCCCGCGCTGCCCCGCCGAGGGAGAAGCTGCTTTGGGGGCTGCAGGGGGGCTCGGGCAGGGCCCTGGCCTGAGGCTCTGTTTCCCTCTCCCTGCAGCTCTCCCTGAAATGCCGAGCGCCGGAGGTGGCTCCCTACGTCTTCCAGGCGTACGAGGCGGTGCTGAAGAACTGACGGCCGCTGCAGCGCGGCCTGCGCGGCGCCGGCCCTGCCTGCATGTCCCCCCC
>JAYECN010432935.1:0-22524 GCA_035222435.1 Microcambeva ribeirae | reverse complement strand
GAGTCAGCCAGAACATGTCAAGAAAAGGCTTTGTTTGCTCCATTTTGCCCTCAAGAAATTAAAATACAAATTGAAGTGGTTTGTCCAAAGAACATGCCAAAACAATGATGGAACCATGAATCGAATTCATATCTCTCTGACTCAAAATCCAGTGATATATCCTTGACCATTTTTCACTTGAATACTAGTATGTAAAATTGGGCAATGAGTTTCATGTGAGACCTAAACTTTCATTCAGTGGAGGTTTTGGGAACACATGGAAATGCAGGAAAAAGGCTGATGTCCAGACTTGCCTGTTTTACTGTTGTTTAAATTTCCCATTATATAAGCATATGTAATTATATTAGTTCTGAAAACACTGCAATGTGATGAGTTCTGAGTGGTGTCCATAGATTAGAACTGCACCTGTTAAAGGCAGTCTGTCCCTAACTAATACTGGGGTTCTAATTAGCACAGTTTGTTGTTTCTTTCAGAAAAATACTCAACTGTATTGCCATCTGGCGATATTCTTCTCCTCTCAAGTGATAAAGGTGTCCTATGGCTAATTGTTCAGCTTACGTGGTACAGGTGTTTTGATAGAGAATTGTGTCTCTGTCACATATGTTGTGCCCATGAGTGTTATAAATACAAAGCCATGTCATCTCTGTTTTTAATAATACTTTTATATGTCATAGAGAACCTTTCCCTCTGAGCCACATCCAAGGACTCAAAAGGTTTTGGAAGAGCAGAAATTCTATCAAATACAAGAGAAATCCATCAGTCTCAATAATGAAACCTGCTACTGCATGACAGTATTGTAAGAGCATTTGGAAAAGGACAAAAAAAGATGGTTAGACCTACAGAACTGAATTTTGAATGGTTAAGAAAAGCAAAAAAACTTTCTGCCTGGGTCTTTAACAATTATAAGCCTATAAAGAACAGAGAGAACTTCAGATTATGCTGTTCTTACTATGTCCTCTCCTTGATGTCTTTGTGGCTTCCTCTCCTTTCTTTTCATCTCTTCTTGATGTGTTTTTGACTTCACTTTTTTTTTTTTTTTTTTTTTTGCTAAACATCACTTCTGAGTATGTTGTGTTTTTTTATATAAATTCGTACCATTTTTTTCCTAAAGTTACACACTTCGTGTGGTTGCATTTGCTAAAATTGTGAATTTGCAAAATGTCTTAGTAACATCCCTTCTCGTCTGTCTGCTGTGGGTGGAGGAGAAATAACAATCATAATGGGGGACTTTCCTTTCTCTGCTTTACTACCATGATTTGAAGCTCACCAAACAATTATTGCTAAGTTTATTTGGTGCCTGTTATTCAGGCATGTGGGAACCTTATGTGGTTTAAACCGAAACGATCAAGAAATCCATGCATAGTCCATCCCTTTTTCAGTAGTCTTAGAAATTAGTATTTAATGAGTCCGAGGGTCCGAAGGAAAGTAGCACTTTGAAGATCTTTCCTGCAAAGTTCCTCTACCTTGTTTAGGGGCAAAACACATGATGTTCTTGCCACCGTTTACTCCCACTGAAATGATTCAACCTCTTGCGCGATTGGTTCCAGAATGGGTTTGAAGGAGATGATGCTTCTCTCTTCCTTTATGGCTTGCCAGGCACTGCAGAATCCTACTGGGAGGTGCCCTTTTTTGAAATGAGTTAAAATGCCCTTAGTTAGAATTTTGTCTCTGGCTTGACAGTGAATATTTTTTCATTAATTTGAACTGATTAAATGAATGGGCTTCGTGTATTAAGATAGCTGTCAGGAAATCCGAAGGCCAAACTCAGGCATATCATTATCCAGCTAGATAGATCATTTCCAGAGATGCATTTTTTTTTCTAAGTTGTCTTTTTTATTTGTTATTATTTGGAAAGAAAAAAAAAAAGTACAATGATACTGTAAAGAAATGCGTAAAGAGGTAGGATATCCTCTAAAGAACTTACTTTCTTAGTGACGATGAGACAGATGGGTGATTTTTCCCATTTCTTCAGATAAGTGGTTCAGGTCTTGTTTGTTCTCCCATGTCTCATCCCCTTTCTCTCTGCTTCCTCTTGTTAAGCGATTGCATGTGAAGGACAGAATGGCTTCAACCTCTTGGCCAGGTGGTAACCTCAGGCCCACAGCCTTGTCTCTGTGAATGGCATTTGGGGAGAAGAAATGAGTTTTGGTCCTAATAAAGAAAATGGTGCCATTTGCTTCAAAGCAATAACCACACAGACTTCTTTTTTTCCTGAGATGCAATACTTAAAATCAGACAAAAACTAAACAGAGAGAACAAAGTTATGAGATGCCTATGTTAAAAAAGAGTGGTAATTTTGTGTTCTCAAAAGTGCGCATGAAAGTGCCATAGCAAGGTATCTATTCTGTACAAAATATTTGAAAGAAAGATTGTGAAGGTCAAGGTTCATATTTTTATTCCTTTTTTTTTTTCTTTTTTTTTTTTTTTTTTGCAACTAATGCTTGAGACATGTACCTCTTAAGATTTTGTTGACCTATGATTTTTATCACAAATATTCTGGTGCACACAGCCTCTGTAAGTACGGATGTCCAAATATTTATGAATGTTAAGCTAATCTCATTATTTTGAGGCTTGAGTCATAGTTTTTGCGTATCTAAGACTGACAAAGTTGAACTGTCTGAATGCTTCAAGTTCTCAGAAAGAAGAAAAAAATAGAAGAGGCTACTCAACTAGAAAACTCCCAGAGAAAGATGGCAATTTAAAATTACCTTCTGCACACTTTTTAAACAATTATGACCCTATCAGCATCTGCTTACTAGATCCAGTAGTGCTTCCATGGCAATGTGGAGACCTGAACTGGTATATTTTTAGACCAGCCTTATACAAGATCCTGATAATCCCATCCCACTGTGGAGATACCTGGTTCTTTCACAGTATATTAGCAGAAATGAATCTGGAGCTCTTTGGTGACAGAAACCTGTGATTCAACAACAGGGGAGAAGACACTGAGGTACCAAGAGAGCACTGGGAATAACAGGAAGAAACGTCTTAATGTTCTTCCAGGGCCTGGTTTTTGCACCTTCTGCTAGGCAGCTGGCTTGCTGTCAACATGAGTTTTTGTGCTTCTCTTGGGGATTTTTTTTTTCTTTCTTTGTAATTTAATGTCAAGTTCCCAGCTTAACCTAGCATAACAGGCTGCTATCTCAAAACCAACCCATTTAAGCTCCCTTATGTCGACCTTGATGGTGGGTTGGTCTCCATATTGAGACTTTTTGTGGTTACTACACACAGTTGTTTCTTTCTTTTGCTATTAAGCTAATAGTTTCCTTTGAATAGCTCTTGCAATTCCATCTGGTTTCTGTTAATCTGTAATTTTGTTGTTGTTTCTTGTCATCAGTTTCTCTCTTGCTCTGTAATAGAAAATTGGTGCTTTATGACTCATTGAGGTGCTTGTTTTATCTAGATTGCCATTCAGTGGTTAGCATTAGGACTTTGAAATGTAACAACACTATTCCCTAAGGAAGTGTTTGCCCATCTCAAAGGGGTCAGATTAGTTTGGAGACCCAGATGTAATGCCTTAGGCTATTTGAGGCACCAGCTCTACTTTCAAAGTCAGGCTGGGCCACTGAGGTTAGTGTAATAATCCCTGTATTTTCTCTGTCTGCCTTATTCAGGAAGTGTGCGTCTAATAAACTTGCTTTAATGCTGTCCTCTCCCATATCTGAGGCCATGCACTCATTCTGCCTCCATGAGAGCACTGCCTGTACATTGTTCTCCATAAAAGTATCCTTTATTTCAAGTCAAATTTAAATCTGACTTCGGTTTACCTCCCATTTCCCAGGTTACGATCAGGGGCTGGTGCGGGAGTTGACCCAGCGATGGTGTGTGGGATGTGCGCACTGCGGCAGGACAGAACCTCTCCAATTAAGAGATCATTAGCCTAGCTGCAACCATCCGCCCAAAACGGGGGGAGAAGCTTGGCAGCTGCTGGCCTCACGGTTGTAGCGGTGTGTAACTGTCCCTGGCGGCTTTGTCACCTGCAGTCAGCTTGGGTGACATGTTGTGTTGAGAGGCTCCAGCGCTGCCACATCAGCATTTCAGCTGAGTGGCCTACCCCCGTTCCACCTGCTCTTTCAGGCTACCTATGTTTTTCAACTGGAAGCATTTTCATATTCATATTTTCTCTCTTTCTTTTTTTATTTTTTTCCTCCCTTATGTTTGTAAGAGCGAGAGAACTATAAGACCAACTTGTACTTTGAAGGTTCATGATTTAGCGCAACACCGGTACTTCAATGAAGATAAACTGGAGACTGGCAGAAAAAAAACATTATCTATCACTGGAGCTTATTTTGCTTGGAGAAGAAATATTGGTTGTACAGGGCAGAAAGTTTTATGCAAGTATAAGTTTAATTTGCACCTTTTTTTTTTTTTTTTATGACGTTTGTGACATTTAAGCAAATTCCAGCCCTATCCTAGCTGTTAATTATACATTGGGTGTTTTCTTTTCTTGTGTGTCTTGCTGTATTAAATGTGAAGGGAAAATGAAGAGTGAATCCAGGACCATGCCAATTCCTAAGTGAAGCAGCTTTAACTTGCAGAGTATGATTTGACTATAGCAGGACATCAGTTCTCCGCATAAATTGTGAGCCCTGCTATTGCATATGACTGACAATGATAATTCTGGCTCACGACAAGCTGAAAATTCAAGACATGCATTTTTGATAAGCTGCTCTTTTTCTTCTGTCATATTCTCTCTGCTTTAGTGGGTCAAAGCTCTAGCACAGGTAAGGACCATTTCCAAGCTATCTAGACTACATTGTTAATCAAAGTCACTGCCACTGTCCTGTGTGGAGAGAAACAGAAGGAAATACAAATGATAATTCAAAAAAAAACAAAAAAAAAAAAACAAACAAAAAAAAAACAAAACAAAGGTAGCACAAAGCCCAAATTCATTTTAAGCCCTCTAAATTGATGTAGAAAAAAAAGCAAACTAGGTACGTACAGTGACCCAAAGGCAGACTTGTCTTTTTTTGAAAGTTTTTTTAATGTGTTTGTTAGATATTTAAGGTGTTAGTCAAGAAATTTTGGTGCATATTCTACAAACTCACTGTAATATTATGTTGGATGACAATTGGAAGCAATTTAGTGGTGGCGGCTGAGGTTATGTTGTCAAAGGATTCGTCAGATTCAACAACTGTAGGAAGGATAGTAGTATTTTTATTTATACAGCCAGTATCTGCGGGCAAAGTACATCGGGAACCAAGATGCTCTTTGGGTGGGTAAGGTTGGAATGGGAAGTCCTCATTTTCCCTTGCCATTAGGAATTCTGCCCTAGCCCATGAAGAGGAATGCAGGGCAGGGCCTTTGTTGCACTTGTTCTTATGCTTCAGACCCTTAATGGTTTCTGTAACCTGCCAGTCATCGGCACACCTATATTACTCATCCCAAAGTAAATGAGGAATATGAGAATCTTACTGACATTGCTTTTAAAACTTAGGAAACAAAAGTGTAGTTTCTCTCTTTTTTTTTTTTTTTTTTTTTTTCTTTTTTTCTTCTTCCTTCTCAATAGGTGGTATTCTTGGTTATCACTTGCTCTATCCTCCTTTCACCTTTTGCTCTTCTGGCTTTTATTTAAAAGGTTTTACTTCTGCATTACCATGTAGCAGCTGCTTTTGATTTATTGAAGCACAAGTGGAAACCTTCTTGTGTGTCTGACTCCAAAGAAGATGTTAACATGCTTTTCACTGAGAGGAAAAACACAGATATATAAAAACAGAGCATCTGGAATATCAAAAAGTGTGAATTTGACAAGGAGGAAACCTGAGCAGCATGCTCGTGTTGCTTGCCTTTCTGCAAATGCCCTTCCATAACAGAGGCTTCTTCACCATTTATAGATGTGAACTGGTTTTACCTGTCAATGTTTTTCTAAGGTGAACTCAGGAGTATTCGCTCCCATTCTTTTCAGATGTCAAAACTGAACTTTGTGAATATTTAGTATCCAAGACCACGCAAGTCTGAGTACAGAAAGTGCATCTTCCTGGATCCCAAGCCTCTGTCTCAGTGAAAATCCTCATCTTTGCTCTGGTTCTTTGATGCTGCCTGTGATACAGCTGAGATCAACCACCTTGCTGTTACAACTTAGCAGACATTTGCAGGCCTTTTGTTTTGAGTGAGTGACTTTGACTTACACTTCATTATATTCTTTAGAATTCAGCAGTGCTTGGGGCAGATTCTTTCCATTAAGTGAAAACAAAATGTAGTTTGATTCTTATATGGATATTTTTGAATAATGATAAAAGAAATATGCTTGGCTGCTTTTACTCATGCTTAATGCACCGGCGTCCATCCCTTCCAACTTTTGTTGTCATGTTGCTGCAGTTGTCTTTAACTATCTTTGTACGGGGTTCTAAGCTCTCTGAAGCAATTCCAGCTTTTTGCCATGTGTTTTAATGCTTAACTCCACAGAGCCCTTGAGTTCTGCTCTTCCTTGAAAGCATCAGTTGAATTTTGCACAGTTGTCAGACTTTCTAAATTATATCCAGATAGGAAGTTCCAGTGGTGCTAGGCCCTTGGGTGTTTTTAACTCTTGTTAGTGGGTTTAAATGCTTATTTTTAAGGGAATAAAACTCCTGCTTCTTTAAGTATTTGTCAGAAGAGCGTGTTCAGCTAGGTGCAGAATCTAATCCTTTACCTTTGAGGAGTGTAGAAAGCAGGAAAATAAAATCCTTTTGGATTTAGAAATGATTACATTCCTTTTTTTGCTAAGGCTTAAAGGAGCTCCTCATTGTACCTGGTATTAGGTCTTGTGAGGAGGGCTGTGTTCCTTCAAATGTATTCAAATTTCTTGGCAGACAGACTTCTTTTTACAGTATTCCAACACCCTTTGCAAACATTGAAATAAACTGCATTTCCAAATTGTTTTCCAGTGCTGACATGGAAAGATATAAAGAGTCTAGATAATAAACGAATGATAAGAGAAACAGGCTGTTGCACGTGGTCAAAGTTGCAGCTAAGAAGAAAGCAGGATAGTAAAAGGCAGAATAAGGTAGAGCAAACACAGGTAGGACATGAGTTAAGATGGTGTATGGGGACAGTGGCGGTTGCTGTGGTCCCGGTTCGTTTGCTTTGCTGCTGCTGTCCCTGCCTGCCGTGTCACGATGTGACGCAGTGCCCGCTCATGGGCCGCGTCTCTGCGCGGGCCTTGCTGCTCTGCCCCCGCTGCCTCGGAGGCAGCCGTCTCCTAATCCCCTTAAGCCTCTGGTCTCGCACCAAAACGTGTCTCTCCTGAAATGTAAGCCTCTTACGTCGGTGCCGCTGCTAGGGCGCAGTTCTGCATGTCTGCCCTAAAGCGTGGGCGGCGAGGTTTCGATGCATGCCAGAAACCGAAGAAATTAAAATATCATAGACCGAAGTGAGGAGTTCTTATAGAGCTGTTCTCTAAAGCAATGTGCTTTAGTCTTGAATCCCGAGAGTAGTTAACTTCTTTGAAAAGGTCTGTAGATGCCTTGTGCTGTGCTGCCACCTTAGTTTTCACCTGTGGCCAAACTATTAGGCATCTTTGAACGTTAATTTATTAGTTGTATAACCCTCGGTTTGCTTGTTTCCATGCATGGGAGTGCGATTGCGGACCCCGTTGTATTGCCAGAGAAGTGCAAGGAGAACTTGGGATTGTGCTTAGAAGCAGCGGGGACAAACAGAAAAGTTCAGGGGAGAAGCAAGATTTGGTTGTTTGTCTTCCTGTGAGGAGGACCTTACTAAGGTGTAACATTTACCAGCTGGTGGGCTACAGTAGGCAGCTATTCGGGCCTATACTAAATTCTGATATTGCATGTGAAACGCAGGCAAGTTCTAGGTTGGAGATTAATATTCTGCTGTGGAGAAAACGGGAGATCTTGATCATGTTCTCCTTGCATTGGCACAGTTTCGCTGTATGTGAATCTTGTCCTGTGCAAAAATCACATGTGCTGTTCAGCCATATGCGTTTAGGGCAGACAGCTGCTGTGCGTAGCGCCAGGCATCACCCTGTGGAAGAGCAGGACAAGTAGGGGTGAGCATCCCCCAGGGCAATGTAATTTCCTTGTGCCTCTGGTTTCTCATCTGCCGAGTGACCCCTCACATTCGCCTGCTTCAGGACACTGCTGTAGAGCTCCAGGAGTATATGTTGCAAGGATCTTTTGATGAAGAGAGGCTGTAACGTTGCAAACTGCTCTATCATTTCCTTCTTCCACTTAATCTTAGATACAGGGTAGGTCAGCTCTTGATTTTAGCTGCTTGCTGCTGCTGTTCAATGTTGGGTAACTGCAGGATTTCACTTTGACGGGGCAGCAGTGTGTAGGAGGAGAGGTGCTGCAAAATGCAAGAAGTGTGCCCTTTTCATGTTGTGGGCTAAGGTTTCCACTCCGTGGTACAGCCTTTATTTTCAGTGAGGCTTTTAGGCACAGGTTGCCCAAGTGCACGTCTGCTTTGAAAGTTTCTTCCGACTTAACATCCCCTTCTTGATGGCAGCCATTCTGCCCTTGAGGTTACTAGCAGCAGATGTTATTAAGGAACCTTATGGGGAAAAATGTTTGTTTTTTCTAGCTGCCTTAGAGCATCTGCTCCATGTCCCTTTGAACTCTCCCTTTTGCATTTTACCACTGTTCTTTGCTACTTTGTTTTTGGCTGTAGGATAAAACTGCCTGTGACAGTTCTTCAGGTTTTAAGAGCTGTTGTTAAAGTAATGAGTGCAATTTTGCCCAGTTGCTTGTCAGCATGGAGGAGACAATTTCATCCCCTCCATGTCCTGATCAAGAGTTTGCAAGGGAGGCTTTTTTAGATGCCACAGGAAGCACTTGCAGGGAGCTTCAAACCTCTATTTAAATGTCCCCATCTCTCCATTTTGAAGAATATTAAAAAAAATTAGTCTCCAGGGTTCATAGGTAGTTGTTGTGACTACAGGGTAACCCGCACCTCTTGGCCTGCCTGTGTTCAGTTTTGAAGTGGCAGTTTCCAATGCCAGTCCTTGCTGCCGTGTTCTCCACGTGGCTCCCGCTGCTCATCATGCAGATTCCCAAAGCAGCTATTATTTATTGTTCAACCTCCTGGAAAATACTTCAGTGGTCACTTCAGACTGGAAGAAATGTTTCTTAAAAAATGGGGAGGGCGGAGGGAAAGAAAAGGCATTAAATTCCAGTTGTGGATCAGAACTTTGTGATGGCGTCAGTAAATCTTGTTCCAATGCAACGCCTCTCTAGAAGTGTAAAGTCTAAAACAAGATTTGGCTTCCCGCAAGGTCTGACTTGCTTCTTTCAGGAGCTATACAGAAATTGCTAAAGGATTTCTGTACAGAAATATCTCTAATCCTTTAGCAATTCTTTGTAACTTCTTAAGAGTATCTTTAGAAAATACAAAATATATTTTAATTAAATCTATTATCTTATAAAGCAATTGCAGATTTCTTAGATATACAGGCTTTTATTTTTGGAGTTAATGAATATGTAGAGCAGTGAACTTAGAGAAGATTGAAACTGATTATTTTAAATCTGGCTTTGGTGGGAGTCAATTTCAAGCCAGTTTGGCAAAAGCAAATCATATAAAATAATGCACGTTTTCTGAAAGCTTTGATGCAATTTCCTGTGTCAAAAAATGCCCTAGCTCAAAGCTCTAGGGAAGGAAGGGCAGGAGATTTACTATGGATATGAGGCTTATTTATAACTCTTTCCCCTTGGGAAATAAACTTTAGAAAATGTTGTGTCAGCATGTGTGCAAGAATGCGGCGCAGTCCCCACTAGGTCAGCCAGCACTGTGGCAGCTGCACTTCTTTTGCTGTTTCGTGCAAGTAACAGGGAGACGGAGAAATCCAGCTAAGTGAATTTTTTAATACTGCTGGCATAGGAAGGGTATTTTCGAGCTAATGCACATGTGTCTTCCTTAAAAACCTCTGAAACCAGGGAGGATTTTGCTGGAACTGGAGTATGAGAGTTTAGGAAAGAGAATGACTACATGTCTTCAGTTAAGTGGAAAAGCTTCTATTCCAATAAGCTAATGGCCCGGAGATTTTATTTTAGCAGAAAATGCAGGCGTTCCTGGGACTGTGGTGATAAATATAGAGTTGTTACGCAGCTGCTGGCATTCAGCTCCTTGAGACACAGCAAAACCCGCCGTGTCAGACAGGGCTGCTCGGAAGAGCTCTTCTGGAGGGCCGCTTCTCTCCTCTTCAGCGAGGGGGTTTTGTTAGTCCCTCACTGTGTTGCTCAAGACTGTCTTTTCCTGTAATTTGACACGATTTTAGGGTTATGGTGGTGGGAAATCAGGCTGCCTATATGGAGTGATGGAGTGTCCCTTCTTGCGTGCATGGTGCACAGACCCTGGTGCCACCTGCTCGGAAAACGTCCTCCCTTTGCTCCCTGCTCCCTGGCGTTTCGCTTGGCCCCTCCGCTCACAGCGAGCGCAGCTCCGCCGGCCTCAGGGCTAGCGCTGCACAGCTGCTCATTCCTGAACGGGAGTTTCTTTTAATAAAGCTCCCACGTCTCCCTTTTGAATATGAAACAAATGTAGATTTTCATGTGCAAAGAGAAACACGTGTTGTTTTTTTCCAGCTAACTCTTGCCGCAGTTTCTTCTTTCTCTGTTTCTCATGCTGCAAGGCAAATTGGTGTTTTTAAGTGTTCCAGGCCCCAAACCACCGAGGTGTACCTAACCTCGGCTGAAATATTATGGTATTATTGAAATATTTTTTGTAGGTCAGGATGTTGTTAGTGCCTCTAATACCTTCTGAAATCAGAGGGGTTTCTTGCTGCTTTCAGTGGGACCACCAGGTCTCTTTGAAGTGCTGCTTTATGCTTTCTCCAGGAAATAACCCTCTGTAAAACACATCAGGAGTGTGGTTCTTAGCCTGCGATAACTGGCTTGAATTACCTGCTTCCTGGCGTTCTTCTAAAGGCGCAGGACACAACTATGAGGCCTTACTTGTAACTGAGCTATATGTCTTTTCTTCGTTTTGCCTTATTTTTTTCCTCTTAATAATCCATTTCCATTGTATGTTCATATAAAGGCTTGTCCCTATTGCCGATCACCCCAACTGTTCCTCCGTGAACCCTTTGCATTTCCACAATATTTCTTTTTAACAAGGCGGAACTCCTGACCTGATTGGGATGGTGGTGGAATTGCCCCCCACACACCTCCAGGAAGCCGAGATTCACTCTTTTGTGGCCATACCCTTAAGCTGCTGATGGCCCATTGATTTTTTTTGTGCTGTTTCTGTATTCATTTCCACCAGTTCCTTACCTATGACCTGTGTAGGTATTTTGTTTGTTTGTTGTGTGCTACTATATTTTTGAACAGAGAATGGATAAGGTTACTTTTCTTAAAAGTACTTCTGTTGAACAGAGAACAAAAAAAAATGCCCCTACTACAATGAGGCTCACTGGTTTGCTTCTTGTACCTTTATATAAGACTTTCTTTTTGTTCTATATGGACATACCATCTTTTTCTCTTTACTTTTTTCCTTTTCTTCCTTTTTTCTTTTTTCTTTCTTCTTTCTTTATTTTTTCCTCCCTTTTTTTCTCCCCTCTCTGCTGTCCTGTCTGCTCTCCTCTCCTTCCTTTTCCTTTTTCTTTTCTTTTCCAGCAACTTGCTAAACAACCATAAGATCTCCTGTTGAAGGGACAGAATCAGATTTAGTTTTCTTGAGACTAGAAGCAGTATCAAAAATTTAGAGCATCTAAATTTCCTGAGTGCTTATCTTCCACCAAAAAGTTATTGTGCTAGTGATTTTCACATGTACTAGTGATTCACATCAATTCAACTGGACAGCGTTACTGTTAAATAAGCATGGATATAGGTGGTGGTCTAGGATTTGCAGATAGATGCTGAATTCTTGTCCTGCTGCTCTATCAGGGCCCCAGTTAATGAGTTATCTGTAAGAACGAAAATGGGAGCACTAATTAATACTCTGCCTCTGTCCTTTCCTTTGCCTGTCTTTTCATCCTTTTGCGCTCAATCTCCACACTGTGCTTTACTTTTCCTGTCCCTACCCTTTTTCCTATCCTTGTGTTGTGGGAAGTTAACCAAAATCATGGGATTTTTTCTTATGAGTAATGGGTCACAAACACCCTTGAGTGAGAAGAGTGCCAGAGTATCTGTGACTGAGAAACGCAGCATTTCTCAGTGTACTTCTCTTTTACTTGTTCCTAAAATTTGTTTCCATGTAACTGCTGGGAACGCTGCACCCTCAAATCCCTTGAAGTTGCTCAATATGTTGATCTTCTAAGTGCACTGCTCTAAATATGGATATGAAGTTAATAACTATGGATTTTTAGGCTAAAGAAGGAGTGAGTGAGTTTATAGCGTGCTAAATCCTCTGGTTTGAGGGAGAAGAGGCTTTTGCAGCTTTTAGCACTGTGCACATGATTGAATTGGTTCATAGAATTGTTTTTCTAGTTTTGTCTTGAATCTGTTTTTAGATCCAAGGGGGCTTTATAATCATGGCTAGGAGTTGACTGAGTGATTTGCTGTTTTAATATGATACTTTCACACTGTAATATGACTTGGAAATGGGTGAAGCCTTGTGGACGTGCTTACCTGACCGAAGGGAGGGACCAGGCATGGAGATCACATCCAAATTCCAGGCCACGTGCAAACTGTGCAGCGCAGGGCCACCGTGCAAGGAGCGTATGGTAGCACCCGGGCTCTTTCCTTGGCGAACAGCTGAGCAGGGCCAGCTCTTCCCAAAGCTTTCTGGGCTGCAGATTTCCTACGTCTGTTCGCAGCTTGAAAATTCCAAATTACCAGTTGCCTAGAGGATTTTAAAGTATGGAAGTTTAAAATAGTTGCTTTGACATGTTCACATGTGTAGTATGTCGTGAGAATTTCAGCAGTTGCTTTAAATGCAATCACCTTCCAAATGGTAGAATGGTATTCCTTTTAATCTTTTTATAGTTATGGGCTTCCTCTGTGCTTGTATCTGTCTTGCTTCTATTAAATGCACAAAATTGTTTGTAGTGGCATTTCCATTCTCATAGGGAAGCTTAATGCGTACTGCTTCCATTATCAGGAAAGGTTTGTATTTTTGGATCATATCTTTGCACTTCATATAATTTGTTCCCTAAGGGAAAGATTTATTTTCCTGTTTTGCACTGCATGAGGACATGCATAAGGTCCATTTTAGATAGGTTGTCTGGCAACAGCAAGATAAGAACATCCATTGGATGCCAAACTCTTTGCCATTTACGTCCTGTTTTCCATCTTGGACACGTGACATTTGAATTTAGTAGTCTGCAAATGAACAGAGGGTTAGTAAAAATGTACCACGCTGATGGTCTTGCGTGGAAGTTAAAATTTGCTTTTCTAGGACAGGCAGCCTCTATTCAGAAGCTTTTTTGGTTATCTTCAAGAACAAACAAAGAGGTGACATGGAGATCCATTCTTAATTTTGGAATGGGAGCTCAAGGTGCACGTTGTCCATAATCAGATGCGCTTTGTGGACTAATGCAAATAATGCAAAAAATAGTAAAATGGAGCGGAAAAGATTATGGAGAATAAAGACATGAAGAAAAGTAGCTTTTTGAAGAGAACGCTGTCCTGGCCTTGCCCAGCACCCTTCTGGCTGGACTCCAATTAGGACTGGATTCAAGAACTGTACCCCATGTGTTCCTAAGACCCCTGGCAAGGCCAGAGACAGGGAGTGTAGACTTGGCCACTGTGTCCATCAGGTTTGCATAGGTGTAGGAAAATCTGTGCAGGGTCCAAGAGCTATTCATGAGGTAGAGAGGACACGAGGTGCATTGTGCCTGTGACCACCCTGGTACACATAAAGAGGGGAGATGATGTCAACCTTCTGCTCTGTTTGACTTTCTTTGAATTGCTTCTCATTTATATTTTGTTGTTTGTGATCTTTTAGCCTCACTTGGGCTAGATTTTGCTGTGTCCTCACGCCATTCACCCCTCCTTCCCCAGGGCATCTTCACATTCTGCTATTAAAGCTATTTTGTCCTTTTATTTTCTTTGGTCTTTCTTTCCTGTTTAAGCCATATCATCCTGTGGTTTTATTTCTGTTGCTGATGTTCTCAGGAATGGTCAAAAGGTCAGCACCTGGAACAAAGCTTGTTGATTCACCTGTTCTTCTTCTTCCAATCTTGTATTTTCCGTGCACGTTGTTTCTTCCTCATTTGTCTCCTGCTGCATTAAGTAGCTGCTTGATGTGAACATGAATGAGCAAGCTGGTGAGCTTGTAGAAACCCTGCTGGAGTAATGGCTTAGGCTTGCCACAGGGAATTTGCCATAGATTTACCACGATTATAGAAGATCTGAAATCTTATATTTGCTTTCCATACTCATTAGTGGATCATTAATCCCAGAGAGTCCAGTGTGATCATCCAAGAATTCACGCTTTAACCTATTGCTTCCGCTTCATTTTTGAGGCGGGAATTGTGGAATAGAGGACGCTAGACTAGATGTACTGGGCAGATTGTTTGGATTGCTTTTTAAGTGTGGAAAAAGTAGTATTAAAACAATAGCGTGATAGTGTGATTTTTTGCAGCCCTCCCTGCACAGCCGACTTTATCCAGAGTTAAATACAACACAGGAGCGAAGATGCAAGGCACAGATGCTGTTATTTCTTCTTTGGTTAGGTCAGTGATGAAACTTGATCATACTTGGTGATAATCATGGGCAAAAATGTGAAAGGAGCAAGGAGCGTTTTGAGAAGCACTGACTTTCTAAACTGTTAGCAAATCCATTGCTCTTGCATGATAATGTGATAATGTGGTGGCTGCAAAAAAAAAAAAAAAAGAAAAAAGAAAAAAAAAAACAGCCAGAACCTTTGTAATTTAATGATCTATTGGATTTGATAGAGGAAGCAAGTAATTCATGAAAGCATCTCCCATCTCTTTCCTCTGGTACGAGCCACCCCAGACAGTTAAATGCATATGCAAGTGTTATATGTAAAAGCACACATTCTTTTTATTTTCCATTGTTTAGATGTAGAATTACAGTGCAAGATTTGCATTAGTTCTGAGAAATGGTTGCTAGAAAATCCAGTGCCAGTTTTGAAACCTACAGTAATACCAGTTTCTTTATGGCTGCATATTGGTAGAACAGCTGTGCATTCACAAGCTCATCACAGGATTTGGTGGAAAAATCAAATTTCATTTCTGCTTTGGACTTACTGCTTAACTGTGGAAAGATCGTTCAACAATTCAGGATTTTGGCACCTCACAGTTTCTAGCAAAGCAGGGCTGTGTCCTATTTTGTAAGTCTTGGAAGAGTGAGAATTGCTGTGTAAATGGGAGCTGTTATTACTTATTCATTCGCCTTTGTGAAGTGTTCTTTTTTTTTTTTTTTTTTTTAAAGGAAAACAGCCATCTATATAGAAGACTGCTGAAAAGTTTTGCCATTGGTAATCGGCAGAGGTTTAATAGGTACAGGTCCTGTGCTTAAACTACCATTATGAAAGTAAAACATTAAATTACCCTACTATGCACAAAATAGGATTTAAATGGCTTTCAGATCCCAGTGTGTCCTGACTCTTTATTAGTACTTGTGAGGATCTGCAGCCAGGGCATTAAAGGAGGAAGATCAAAACAAAGCGCTTGCCTCTCAGCCTTAGCTTGGATTGTTCCGTTTCTCTGCTTTTCATTACGGAGATTTTAGGTGGCGAACTCTTCCTGAGATGAGACTCTTAACTCATGTTATCAGGTCACATAACATCACATAAATTTTATTGCAGAATGGGGAGTGTGGAGCCCCATCAGATCAGCGTGTGTGTGCGTGTTACAGAGGTAAGCCCTGGGGAAGCAGACGTGCCAGGTCCATGCCTGCCTGTTGGCTGCAGGTCATGCAGGTGCAGCTCTCCTCTGGTGCTCTGAGCCCAGGTGAAGTCTTTTGCTCTCTTCCCACTGGCAGAGGAGAGAATAAAAATCACCTGTTTAAGCCCTTGGGATAGATCAGGTGGCAATTTCTTCCCTGTGTTGATGACCATGGGAGAGGATGGGATTAGTACTTGCTGTCTTGAGGACTGAGTGGAGCTGTGGGGTGAAGGATGCAGCCCGCAGAAGGCTACACAAGCTGTGACAGCACCTCCCTCTTTGCTCACCCTGTTCTTTGGGATGGGGGGGAAAGACACATGAAACTCAAGTCAGTTCACCAAGGTATTTTTCTCTTCCATCTGAGTTAAAAGAGGAGCCAGTGTGGCACACTGCTGCTGTAAGCTCCCAAGGGCAGCTTGGGCTGCCTGAGCTCTTGGCACTGGGTAGAGATGCTCCTTCTGCCTCAGCTAATGGTAACTGCTGCTTTTGTATTTGCAGATGGGTCCTAGTTTTGGCTGTATTATTTACATAGCTGTTGCATTTTGTGGAAAACACCTATATTGCAGGAGGGAAGCGAGGGTAAAATTATGTGCCGTGCTAAATACGGAAGACTGCGGTAAACAGAAGGATGGGAGGTGCCAGCTTTTACATTTCCGGAGCGAGAGGAGTTAGGTGAGAGTGACTGAGGCCCGGTGGCAGCAGGGGGATGGGGAAGGGCAAGAAGAGCAGGGTGGGAAGCCCTGGCTCAGGGCTGAGCTGAGCCGAGCTGAGGCAAGTGCTGCAAGAGGGAGGCAGCCCTGCCTCTCGCGGAGGAAGCAAACTCAAGAGGATTTAGGGTAGAAGGGGAAAAAGAAGTGCGTGGGGTGAGGCAGGCAAGAGCAATTCAAGCAAGCGCAGAGTCCAGAGTTAGAGCAGCACATACCCGTACCACTGCAGGAAGCAGCGGCAGTTTTCCTGTCTCCCAGTGATTTTCCTGCCTCTGCCTTTCTCTTTGCTTCCCCAAAGTCAGGCTCTGGTAGGAAGTGCAGAGCTGCAGCTGACAGTGGCTCCAAAGAGGTAAAGTCCTGCAGCATTTGGTATTTTTGACTGTTTTTTGTTTGTTTTTAAGTGCCTGTGTAGTAGTTCTAGTTGAGTAGGGTGCATTTTGAAAGGCAGGATTCCCATTTTCCCATACAGAAGGACTCATCTGCTAAAGAACTACACTCACTTCATTGAATAATCATATGGTTTGTGTTGGCAGATGCTGTATTTGTCTTGACCTTTCGTTAAGTGCAAAGACTAATAATGCTCTTGCAAGGGGAAGGGAGAGCATATTTGGGGCTGTAATTACCAGACTAGAATGTGTCTTGCTGTGCCATGAGAACACACTGGAGAAAAATCTCTGAGCACCTTTATTTATTGGGTAATGATGGAACCATAGTAGAGACTTAGCCTTTTCACTGCTGTGTTAATGCTGATTCGTGAATGGTCTGAAAGACCCCAAGATGAATGTTCTGATAATGGATATGGTGTGAACAAGGAGCTTCTGTTTGTTTTGCATTTTAATTCATATCTGTTTAACATTTCTGTCCCTCCTGTGGCTACAGTCATTGCTGTTAAAATCCACCTGTTCCAGCAGTTCCCTTCATATTTTTTTTCTTTTTTTTTTTAACAGCCTTTTTTGTCTTAGTGACTGTAAATAATACAGCATATTTATGTATCACAGCATATTTGTGTATCCCAGTATAGGAACCACCAGCAGATAGAGGATCTATTTAATAGCTTCCACTGTGCTTTTTCCTTAACAATAGGCTTTTATCATTTTATTTATAAAAGAGAATGAAACAGCCCAGCTAGAAGTTATGACTGTATTACTTAAAAGTGTTTTTGTTGCTGTTTAATGATAAAATAAAAGAGCTTCAGGGTGCTTTGTAGAGCAGGCAAGAGAGCACTATAGGTTCTTTTTGCTGGGGTGCCTCTGGAGCAGTCACAGTGAATTGCAGATTGCCGCTGCACAGTGGAACTTGGTAGTTAACCTGCTGTCAGCCCTCCTCACTTTAAAGTCTTAAGTGAGAGAAAACCCGTGGAGTTGGAGCAGTTGTTTCAAAAAAAAAAAAAAAAAAAAAAAAAAAAAAATTCTCTCATTCAGTAAATTTAGCACAAGAAGACAGGCTAAGACAGGGCCGGCCGGTGACCCAGAGGCTAAAGCAAAGTTACCTGGGTGATGACACAGCTTCCTAGCTTGCAGGCCAGCCAAACTGAAGTGCGTCTGTGTGTTTGCAAATCCATCTTGGAACCAATAGTGTCTCTTGAATCAGTTGCAATTCCTTGATACTCCATGTTCCTTAAATGAATGTTTTGTTTAAGACGACTTCTTTTTTTAAAAAATGATCTCTCAATAACAAAATCAACCGTGCACTATCATATACTGATTGGAACCTCTGATAGGTATGTTTCTAGTAATAGATCAATAAAGATGATATGAAATCTGTCTCTCAGATGCCCACAGCATCCATCAGATAAAATCAAGATCCTGGCAGCAGGGCAGCAAGACTGGCTTCTGCAGGGCAGATAAGGGAGTGTTTGCTCTGCATCACTGCTGTGTTGTGCAAATGCAGCTCTTGTGCTCCGGCCTATTTGTGCTTACTGAATTTCGGGTCATCCTTTTCAACACAGGTGTCTGCATATGTTCAGTCACACTCCTTCTTGGGCATCATTGTCAACTAGAGAGCAGTATTTGGGGATCATTGGGTTAAGGGGAACAATCTCTGCTGTGTTTAGTTTTGTCTTTAGATCGCCCTGGAACCCTGAAATCTTAGGCTGGATTTGAGAGCGTCACCTGCCTGGGCTGTATGTCCTGCTTCACACACATACAGGTCTTGCTCTTTGTTATAATTTTCTCTTGTCCCACATAGGTTTTCTTTGCTTACCTCCCATGCAGCCCGGTAAGGCCGAGCAAGTGCAGCCCCCTTCCAGCTCACACCTATGTGCTGAGGAATCTGTGTGCTCTCCGGCTTGCGTTGGTCGTCTTTCGTCACAGCTTGAGAACATGTCCCTAGCTGCCTTTTTTTTTTTTTTTTTTCCCCCTTCCTTCTCTTGCCTGCTGTATCTTTAGTGAACTTTTTTTCTGTTGCTATAGTTACACTATTTCTGATGCAATTTAGCTAGTTCCTTCTCTTACAGTTGGAGCTGATGCCAGTTTTGGCAGTAGCCCAGTCCAGTGTTAGTCTTTACATGCATGTCCTGCCTGTATTCTCTGAGGTTTTTTTAGCAGTTTGTTTTGGTTCCAGGAATACTGATACCAAGTAATAAGAACTTGTTGGCCTCTCTGTAATCAAACGGAGCCCTGTGCTATGCAAACCTGGCACTGGAGTCAGTGGTTAACTTGGGCCACAGTTATTCAGACCTTAAATTGATCCTTGCTGATTTCTAATTGGGTTACCTCTCCTTTGTTCTTCTGAAGGAACATTTTACTGTCTTCTTAGTATGCAAACTCCTACATATAGAGCATCTTAGGACACTGTATTTCCCAAATTTTAAGGAAGGAAGTACTGTTCATATCCATTAGCCAAAGAAATGCCCATCACTGTGCTCTGAGGCCACCAGTGTCGTTGCTCCACTCCTTGTTAAACGTACCCCTGCTGCTCCTTCCCTGGCGTGGTCATGTTGCTGTGGTTAGTGGTGATCAGGGAGGCCAAGCAGAGAAGAACTTGCCTTGTGTCTCCCTGCTTTGGTGATCTTGTGACATGGCCCAGGTTTGAGCAGTCTGGGGAGAGAAGGAAAAGCCTGCCTGCTTTTAAAAGCACGTGATGAAGCCTTTGCCCTGCCTCTCTTCTGCTCTGCATAGAGCTTGGAGCTGCTCTAGAAATGGGTTGCAGGAACAAATGTCTCAAAGAATCCCAGGGATCCCAAAGCGCGGGATCTTGCGTCTGGGCACGCTAGCCTGTGAGCTAGGGTGCCTGTGATCTGCAGTCATTAAAGATCACCTGAGTTATAGTGAATCACAGCCATCAGGCCTAAAACCTGTGTGTGTTATGAAATAATTGCAGTTGTCTTTTTTTATGTCCCTGCTTGGTACATATGGGGGACTTCTATTCCCAAGCTCCACTGGATCCACCAGTGCCAGTGAGAGCTGGAAGAGGGTGCTGTCCATGTGTCTTCAAGTGATTTCCCTTTGGAGAATAAACAGGTTTGGGTCCACAATGTCAGATGAAGGAGTGTACTTCAAGGAAGTCTTACCCAGTACAGAACTCATACAAGAATGTAGTAAAACTGCCCTGTTCTTTTTTTTCTGACTCAAATCTTTTCACATCCAAACTTCACAAACTTAGAGTAATGTGGATACTGATCTGTAACCAAACGTCATGACTTGCTCTGTATCTACTATTTGCCTGAAAGACTCCCTTGTTGGATTTTATACAAAAAAAGCAAAGAACGTGCCTTTACAGATAGATTCCTGTTTTCTCACCAATGGAATGATCATGTTCAAGTACACTTAGCGTAAACAGCTAATGTTCAGAAAGCAGAAACCCAGATCAGAACCCATATCAGGGCGAAACCTACGCTATATGATAGGAGGTGGTAAGGTTGTCATCCTTATCAGTCAGGGCTTGCACAGTGAAAGGTGAGTTACAGCAACAGTCATCATTGATTCAGTTGTAAAAATTGCAACTTCCGCAATTCTTATATGGCGTTTCCAGTTTAATTCAGAGTTCTGTGGTAAATGGAAAGTTCCTTAGTAACTCTGTTTTGTGTCATGAAATGATATGGATGTGGTTATTTGGCCTTGTTTCCTCACGTTGCTGGGATACTTTTGTTTTAACTAAGAATTTACAGCTTAAGTGCCTGGATGCTTGTGTTTTTCTGTAGATGAGGCAGGGCCAGGAAATAGCCTTTTAAAAATAGCTGACATCTGAGGAAAGGGCTTTGCAGCATTGATAGAAGAGGTCATTATTTTAATATTTAGTTTGTATTTATCTTGTCTCCTTGATTTTCTATACAGTAATTTCATGTTAAACAAAGCAAACAGATGAGTGATTGTTGCAAAATTCAGGTTGATGTAAATGAAGCAACATCCTTCAAAACCGCAGTTGTAACACTTTATCCATGATATTTCATTTTTGATATCAGCTTTAAAATACCATAACTGTGATCTGGTGCTGCATTGATCCTGTTCTTTCTTTTTCAGAATGAAAAGGCTTTGGGGCATTCTGTGAGCCGTTCTAGTAACATCTCAAAGGTATGTTCCTCAACACAACTCTCAGTCTTTGACAAACTTGGGAGTACTGAGGTTTCTCTCATTTTAAAATTGGGATGATACACGTGACAATATGACTGGCAGAAAATGCTGCTTATGAGTATCTCTAGCTGATAGTCACTCTGTTGAAACTTTAGAATTCTGTTATTTTGCAGACTCTCTTTGTGGACAAATCCAATTTATCCTAGAGTATAGGTGTTCTCTTTTGCACTGTCAGCCTCCTTAGCTTGGGAAGAGCAAGATAAGTAAAAGGTGCCTGAGATCTTATTTGGAGGAGCAGAAGATGCTTCAAAGACGTCATTCACATAAGTTTGCTTATTCTGTAAGCTATATTCATACATTCCATAATATGCTTTGAGTATGTGGTTAGATGTTATTTTATTGTCACTTCAATGTTAAATTGTTGTTAAGGTCATGAAATGCATTGTTACCTAGGCACAACCATGCAGATATCTAAAATGTTTGATATGGCAAAGAATGACCTTGTAAGGGACGCGTGATGGTCCATCCAGTCTAGTCATACTGGAATGTAACAGGTGGACACATTAAAACACAACTACTTTGTTATGCGGTCAGCAAAAAAAAAAAAAAAAAAGTCTTCTTCTCTGTACAAGATAACTCATTGTGTAGTACATGCCCTACTCTCACTTCTGCTTACCAAATAAGAAATTTTTTAATTATCTGGAAGCATAACTGCTTTCTGCTTACAAAACTGCGATCGCTTAAAGCTTTAACATAGCAATGCTGTGCTGCTCTTCATCACAGTTGAAATTATTATTGGTAATCATGACTTTTAATGAGAAACTGAATCGTTATGGCTATGACAGGCCTGGACCACTTCTGTTTTGGGTACTTAGGCATGAGTAGCTTCATACATACTTCACTAAGTGGCTTCACTAAATCTGTAGTTTATGTGGACACAGACAGCTTTTGCTGTGGGGCAGAAAGACAAGATTACAGAGCATCTTAAGTAATGTGGAGGGCAACTGTGCACTGTCTGAAGTACTGACCAACCTGAAGGTGTTGTTTCCTCAGAGCGGTGCAGGACTGTGTTTTGCATTCAGTGTTTTGAAAACACTGTGAGCATTACTTTTGATTTGTACTTTTCCAAAACTGTGCCTGTTTCTTCTTACCCTTGCTCTTTTTTTCTTAGGTATTCTTAGTTGGATTTTCAGGTATAGTTCAGCAGAGAAGCTGTTCTTATCAGCAGTTACCCTGGCACTTTTCCTAGGATGTATGAAATTCAGGACATCAGGCCTTTCACCAGCATTAGGTTGTTACTCCTAGTGGAGCCAGACCTCAACAGAAGACACGTACTCAAACTAGCTGCACAGTTCATTCGTAATTTGTAGAGAGGTGGTAGTGCAGAGGGAAGAACCTTGCACTTGGTCAAGTGCTGGCACATGAGATACCAATATTTGCATTCTTGAAATGCTGCAAAGTTCAGAGTGATGGTAGCAGTGCGTCCTCGTGGCCAAGAAGGCCAGTGGGATCCTGGGGTGCATTAGGAAGAGCATCTCCAGCAGGTCGAGGGAGGTGATCCTGCCCCTCTACTCAGCCCTGG